>JAQIXG010002211.1:0-18446 GCA_034700105.1 Oconnorella tubifera | reverse complement strand
TTTAATTACATCTGTAGGATTTGGATCTGACCTGCCTTATAAGTCATCCGACCTAGGATGACCTGCTAATATTTATATTCTGGCGGCGCCACTGGTTTGAGCCGTCATATTTTATTATGACGTGTATAATATTATTAAACATTTAAACATTAAATATTAAACATTTTTGCTAACTTTGGGTACGTTTCATTAACTTTGGGTACATTATTCTTTGCAAACGTCATAACTTATTTATTTGTGATATGATTTTACTTTCGCGCATGCCGTTAGATTCCTCGCATGAATATCTATCATTGGAGCCATCATATTGTATCATGACATGTATAATAAATTGGTTATTAAACATTTTTCACAACTTTGGGCACACGTTTCTTTGTGACGTCATAACTTATTTATTTCTCGTATGATTTTATGTTTTGACATTTAGTTATCTTCTCCGTATGATTATCTATCGTTTGAGCTATTTATTTGTATTTCGCTTTGCATAATAAATAAGTTATTAAGGTTTTTGTTAACTTAGGGTACACGTAGGCGCCGTAAGTTGTTGTAGCCTTCAAACAACCGACCAACCAGAGCACTATGATTGCGGGCTATAGGCTGTTAAATAGTAGGCTGTAAGCCATTTGTCTCGGCGATTCTCCTATAAAGGGGGAGCGCATAATGTTATTAAGTTATTACTCAGTCAAGTTTTGAGAGAGCTCTGTTTTAGACCTATGCTTTTAACTTGGACTCATACATTTTTTGATATATTCAAAGTTAATGTTTCTTGAATTCAGATACATTATATTTAATTAAATATAATCTCAACTGTATCTCACTTGAAGGAAGTGGTACTAACAGCTGTTGTACCTAAACTTCTTCATAGAGACAGTCGAGGATCACTTGGAATAATGTGACTTCTTAGATCTTTTGATCTAAAATGCTGACAAGCGAGACGTTTCTTACACTTAGACCTAACAATATCCCAATATGCATTATGTCTGTTTTTATCCTCAAGTGAAGCACCATAATTGGAATTGCTTAGGGCCTCACTCTGTTTAAATCCGGCCGTGATTATGATAATTTTTTGATATTTTCAAGCATTTTTTCTGTTTTACTGCCAAACTTAAAAAGCACCGTTAATTATGAGTTATAATAAAGTTATAACGAAAACCTTAAATGTTCTCATATTTAGATTGCACAGCTAATTGCTTAAACTTGTTAATGATGGCAAAATAGCGGCTAAAATATGAAGGGAATTTATTCTATAGAGTAAGGCTGAGTAAGATTGATAATCTGATGGAAGGGAGTTATGGGAGTTTCTCTCAAAGAACCGATGATTGAAAACAATTTAAATGCCAGGGATCTGAGACTTGTTGTAGCGGTTAAGCTGTAGGGCTATTTCTAGTTGTTCGACTAATGCCGAAGGAGTATTGCAAGATTCGATACAATTCTAAGATTCAATAGAGTTTATAAGATTCAATAGAGTTTACTATAGTCAGCTAATCATGACGAGGGTAAAGATTCTGATCAGTTGGGAACTAATTCTTGGGAGTTCTGAGAAGCACATGCTTGCAGTTCTGAGAGAAAGTTGTTCTAGAGTCATAGCAAATTTACCATCCGACTAAAAGTATTTTTATTCTCAATGGGAAGAATGACACATGTGATAATCCTACATATGTCAATTTAGGACTAGGATGAGGCAGTGGAAGTGATAAAACAAAGCAAAGCGGAAGATTAGTGCGGTTATCTAATCTTGTCGAACCCCATTCCCAGTTTCGAACCCCATTCCCAGTTTAAGTATATAACCTAATCTTTTTAAGTGGTTCCTTATTTTTTATTGACTATAATTAATGAACATCACCAAATAACTATTAATAACATTACCAGTTATTTGATAATGAATCAGAGTATGCTTGCATCACATTCGGTAAATTTCATGTCAACTGAAATTTCCTATTCAGTTTGTGACGAATCATACATCAAGATACACGATTTATTGAGTTCAGGATCGGGGCCCTAAAAATCTAAAGTGTATATACCGAGACACAATCTCTCGTCAAAGTCAAGAAGAGACGGAAAGATGTAAAATTAACATTTGTTGTTATTTACCTTTCTGTCAAACATATTTTCGCTCAAAGCCTTTGCATTAAATTATTACTTAATTAAAGTATATTGATCTTGAAAATTCTACCCCACCCCCCCCCCCCCGCTTTTCCCTTGTATGCTTCTAGTTGAGACTGGCGCCTTATTTCTCTTCTGCCCCCATGCATGCCCATGTCGTGTCCATGTTCTGTTAGGTGGTCATTAGTTATTATTATTAATACTTATTAATGTTACTGCCTCACCCCGCCATGCAGTGAGTAGTGGTTGGCCGGGCTGCGATGGATCGTGCTCAGTTAGGCCCCTCAGTTAGACGGGCTATGCTAGATCATTCAGTGCCGCGGATATTGCAGAGAACGTTTGATGTAATGACATCAGTGCTTTCATAGCATGCAGGTAGGTCAGATTCAATCACCCTAGTGTGTTGTTTTTATGTAACTTATATCCATAATCATACCTACTTTATTTACGTAATCTCTCTACACAGCTTCTAACATGGAATGCGATCAAGCTAGGCGACTACATTCACGGAATTATTTACCTTATTTGAAATAATAAATATTAATTAGATTAATCAAGTTAATTTTATTCTTTGAAAAACAACAGCAAAGTATGAGTATGCATAAAATAATGATAAATTATCATCACAAGTTTTTGACTAACAATATTGGACAAACGTACGTCTGGCATTTTAATGACCTCTTAATATAGGAGACATCTTATAAGATTATTGTAGAGATATTGCATAGTGTGATTAAAATTTAAGGAAGAATAATTGAAACTTTAATATTTTATATGAATAAATTATAAATAAATTGGTTTAATGTGACATTTCTTCACTGAGTGAAAATGCAAACATTTTTTAGACCTTTCTCATATAATTTTCAACTACGTAAAATTGAAAGACTTGATTTAACAAAAATTAAATATTTATTTTTATAATAATTGTTTTTGGATAATTATAAATATTTATATCTATTTTTAATTTAGATATTAGTAATGATTCTAGTTTATAATAATAGATAACAAATTATAATTTGATTAAAAAAGAGTGATTATAAAACAAAATTGTGTAGCTTTAATGTTTTTGATCTCCTTCCATCATTAAGACCATAATGTCTCAAAGCAGCGAATAATAAAAATATATTATCGTTACAATAACCAACTGCTGGTCTTCATTTTAAGCTAACATTGGAGTGATGGTCATTATTACTATAATTAATTGAGCAACATTTAAAGTCATTAATATATTTTAAAATAATTTTAGTTTTAGTGTTGTTGTAAGTTATTTTTATTTTGTAGTTGTGATACTTGTCAATTGATGTTAGTAATTAACAAAATATTATGGCATTTAAAAGCAAATTGAAAGACACTTCGCTGAATGCATTTCTGCCAAATTTTGAAGTATTCCTCTACATAGCTGTGTGGGGTGGTGCTGCTGTATATGCCGTGTTCGCAGTATATGATGTCTCGCAAGGTATGCCTGATATATTGAGTTTAAACAATTAAAAAAGTATATATTTTCTTTTTTTTATTTTTCGTTTCTAATATTTATTTTCATCTCTCAATTGGAATCATCTGTCCATTTGCCTTCTGCCTCGCTTGTTCTTTTGTCATTCAATACTTATATATTGCATACAAATAAGCAAAAAGGTATATTAGATCTAATAATGATTGAAACATAACAGAAATCTTTTAATTAACAAGTGTTTAGTAAATAATTCCCTCCTATAGTAAGTGGCTGTCAGTAAATGTCTAGTCAGCAGCGTGTGTTTCATGTTCGTGTTTTTATTGTACATCAGGGCCAACCAATATGATGGAAGGTAATTTACGAAAGATAAAGTGTGGGAGATCAATAGTGATCTTTGGTGAGAGAAGAAGAATGGAGTAAGGGTTGGTTGTGGAAAGAGCTATCTTTAAAGAGTAATATGAAAACTAGCAAGGGAGTGAAAGGGGGGGGGTTAGTGTAAGCAAAAAAGGTCTAGAGAGTGGATATATAGAAGAAATTGAAATAGAAAGGAAAGTGTAGGTGCAATAAATCCATTCTGCGATATTTTAGCATATATCAAAATATCGCTGGTTGTACAAAATGTCCGGTGGTATTTCAAAACACAATGCAGCGACAAAATGTCCCAACGTCGCTCACCGATCAATAGCGAGTGACAAATGTGGGCGAACCTTTCCACTTTTAAATGAGCTTAATAAGTTGAGCTTATAATGAAATTTGTTGCCCAGTACTATTGTTTGATGTAATTTGCTATTGGTCCCATGAATCTTATAGTTCAATGGGTCCTGTGAATCCTAGGAGCCCCATGAACCTATTGTCTTCTAAACCTGTTAACCATAAGGTTAATTAAGCACGAAGGACTCTAGGCGTCCAATAGGCTTGCTGTATCCTGGGGTACCTACTGGTTATTAAAAAGGGACCCTATGGGCTCCATACTGAAGGCCATACTGGAAGTCGATTATTTTAATGAGTCTAACTTTTTCTGTGGTCATTTGGAGTCTCTTTTTAATGGCCAGTAGGTATCATAAAGTCCAGCAGAACAGGAGGAATGTTGGAAGCCTTGGGTCCTAAATGCCTATTCAGTCCTATTGTTCAATGGTCTTTAATGAGCCAGATGAGCCTCAGGCCTGATGGGCTGGGGCTCATTGAGCCCCCGTCGAACCCCTAAAGAAAGAACCCTAGAGATCATACAAAAGCTGCAGTTGATTTGCTTTTGATATGAAGAGTGTTGAATGATTCCAAAATGGACACTGTCAAAATGTACATGTATAAAATTTACTGTCGCTAACTTTTGCATCAGTGGATTTTGATCTTATGATCTCAATTTCTTCAACAGATCATATATAGCTTCAACTTTTGTATCTTATCTTACCCAAAATTTAGAAACTACATTATTATTCATTCTGATTATATATTATATTTTTCTCCAGTTTATAATTATCTTTATGGTGTGACAACAATGCAATATACAACACTACAACGTAAGTTACTCGGTTATGGTTTACCCAGCATGTTAAATCTTGAATAATTAGTCAAAGGCTCATTCTCTTTGCTGCTTTTAATTATAACTTTGTACGCATTTATGTTATAATATACATGTGGTTGGTATTATCAACCGCATATATATTATGCCAGTCTTAGTGCTAGTATTATGTGTTATTTTACTAGTTCTAGCAAAAGTCTGATTGATCTTACTGATTAATTAATTTTTTTACTGAAGTTGTTGAGTGCAAGTAATCAAATTATCCAATATGATTATTTATCCAGCCTGACTCCACTATTAATATCAGATTATATAATAGATATCTTATATGCATGTATCGGCATAGAGGTTTAGAAAGCCACAATGCAATATCGCTACATGCACGTTTGTTAATATTAGATATGTAAATTATCATTTTTATCTGAAAATACCTGTTACAAATCTATTTGTATTTAATGATGAGTTTTTTTATGGATTCATTCGCAAATAATTTCTAGAATGGTTTATTGCAAATTCAGATTTTATTTACTAAGAATTGAATCCTACTCAGGCTTAATCATTTAAATTATTAAAAGCAATCCTATAAAGACCTATACAAGAGATCTACAGATATTTTGAAGAGATCTGCAGATATTTTGTTTATTATTATAATTAACACTCTAGGATTGTGCACAGTGCTACAGAACTGCATTATATATTCAAGACGATAGACAATTTTTCATTTAATAAAGTATCAAATGAAAAAGTAGTATAATACTACTATAGAAATTATATCACAATCACTGATTATTATTTTTTATTGACTTGAAGATTGGAAAAACTATGTCATTAAACTATTGGTTAAGATTCCATGGCCTTATGAAAGTTGATAATATCTAAAATCTTATAAACAATAGACAACATAGTCAATATGAACGTAATTAATATACAGTACCAATAGTTCATAAACTGCTATGAATTATGACTGTACTAGCAATAACCCGTCAACTGACGGTATATACGTTTTGATATCTATGTACAATATAACCTGTCAAAAATTATGAAAGTTTTTAATAATAAAAACTGTGTATCAATCCAAACCCCCCACAATTCTTTGTGGACAAAGTTTATGTTATGTTCAACAGACCTTCGTAAAAAGTTGAATATAATGAAAAAGATTCTTTATTAATATAATTCAAAGCATTATATTAAAATGTTGTAATATAATTTACAACATTTTTGGTGAATGTTCAAGTATTTTTGAAAATTGATCCTTGATATAAAGTATACTTAATTTATAAAAATGTATCTATATCGTCTAATTACACAACAGTGGCCTGTGATGAATGAAATATTAATTACACAACATCGGCCTCTGACAGAAATACAAACATACAAAGGTAGCACATTATATTATGTAGATGGTTTGAACTTTTCCTCAGAGAGGTATCTCCTGCACATATCTATTTGGAATATGGATCTTAAGAGCTGTTCACGGAAACCATCAGAGAATTCATGTATTCTTTGAATTCAATCATTCACTGTAATATACGTGTACATAATCCATAGAATTTTCAAATCTTATAAAAAAATTATTTATATCACATGGGTTATATGATTATAATTCGTAAGCCCGATGTAGCACCGATGTTAGTTATGGACAATGACCAGTGTCTGCAGATATTAAGCAGCTGTTGAAATCTAACTGTAGTCAACAAGGGTCGGGTGAGACTAGCTCTCAAGTATGTAATTGAATAAGATTGCATTATGTGTATGTAAGATGATCGTTAGAGTGATGTTTATGATATTTTGTATAACACTTGCTTTGTTAATATCAGTTAAGGATGCTACTGTTGGAAATTATGATAAGAACTGGACTGGATGAGATCCAACTGATGACTGTATTAATTGTAATGATTTATGATTTGATTTAAAATTATTTCATTGATCTAAATGGTTGTCATGTTAATTATAGTAGCATTTTTATTTGTGTCAGAGTATCGCCATCATGAAATATTAACTCAATATTATCTCGCTCGCGGTCGATGGTTCTTTGGATTGAAAAAGGTTTGTGGCTGGTAGAAAGTATTTAAACAAAACTCGGTCGTGCTGTTATTTTACACCGCTTTGGTTCTAAATGAAATTGTTTTCTTTACTT
This sequence comes from Oconnorella tubifera, assembly GCA_034700105.1. NCBI lineage: Eukaryota > Metazoa > Annelida > Clitellata > Enchytraeida > Enchytraeidae > Oconnorella > Oconnorella tubifera. The sequence goes on along the minus strand of JAQIXG010002211.1, from coordinate 11,237 downwards.
ATGATCAACGTAAAACAGAAATATTTTATTTCTAATCAAGTTTCTTGTATAATTATTTGCTGTTTAATTAATAGTAGATATTTTCTTTTAAAATTATATAGTCTGTAATATTGATAATGTTGATATTTATATGCTGCGTATATTTCATTATTATTAATTTCTCAAGTTTTCTGGTTTCATCAACAAAAAAATATTTAGAGATTTGATCAAATATTTATGAAATGTTATGAACTGGGTGCTTTTAATCTTACAACTGTGCATTAAATAATTCTTTGGGATAAAACATTTTCCCCCAGACTTTCCTCCCCCCTTCTGTTAGATTATAAAAAAATTATGTTAATAATAATATTATTATTATTAATACACAATTATGAATAAAATATAGAATTGTTACAATAATATTATTATTAACACACAAGTGTTATTATCTGTATGATATTATTAAAATAAATATGATACTGTTCAATTGATTCGTCCAATAACTTCTAATGATAATATGCTTTCTATTAGTATATATTTTAGTAGCACATTTCACTTGAAGGAAATTATTTAGGTTAATTTTGAACTGAAAACATTTCTACGAGAGTTTAGTAGTATATGATGCTCTTACTATTGGAATAATTTCTTTATTGAGTAGATAAATAATTATTTGCTGAATTGTTTTTTATAAATAAGTAATTATAAGATTTAACATTCTCATCCTGCCAGTAATGTTTCATGTAATGCCTATAGAAAACAACTGTAATACAGTTAAAGCCAATCTTAACTGATTGTTGATTTTTAAAAGAAATTTGATTATCAGTTTTCATTAATGATGTGTTAACTTCAAGACCACAATTCCAAGTTAAAACTCAGGATAATATACTTCTCTAATTTTCATGGAGGAGTATTAAAAACAATATATAAACACACTTGTGGGGGGTGGATTGAAGAAATTGTCTGAGAGAGCAAAATCTCATTCTTTAAAAAGGGAGAGAATTGTCAGTGAAGGGGGGGGGAGGGGGGGAGGGATATCCTACACTCGTTTGATCATGTATTGCATGGAATATTGCTATCTAGTTAGAAATGTTTATTTTCTCTAATACAGTGAATGCATTTTCAGATTTTTTAAAATAATTGAAAATAATTGGAATCAATGAAAAGTGATTAATTAGAAGTTATGAGAATTTTGAATGCTGCTTATAAAATAACTGTTTATACTAGTCAAGGCCCGTTAGAGAATTGGTTAGAGTGCTGGATTTGAAATCGATAGGTCCAGGTTCGAATCCCGGTTAACTCACTATTTCTCTAACTAACTGCACCCTTTAGTAAGGTGCTTAAATTGAAAGCTACATCTTCGACATTGTTATTACTGTAATCCAGACATTAAATGTAACCTTAACCTTTAACCTTAATTTGCTTAGGATGTAGGGGAATACGAATGGAGGTTTTGGGTGTATGCAATTTCAAATGGACTTGTTATTTTTCTTTTGGGTCAGGCTATACTTGGTCAACTTGTTCGATGGGCTTTTTGGAAGGTTGAATTTTAATTCAATATATGTTAATAAAGTAACTTACAGTATACAGAATTTAATTAATTTCAAATGACATAAAATAACAAATAGCAATATAAAAAATTTGTTCTATGTCATATAATAATTTCTTTAATTGTTTTTTATGATATTTAAATCTGCAATTGATTCATAATATTAAGTGTGCAAGCCTTTCTTTCAATTATTTTTTTCTTTATTTGTATAGTCTACAGGATGCAGCCAAAAATAACCTCTTTTGAAAATGCAATAAGTAAGCCAAAACAAATATTTTTTTTCTTAATGGATGTCAGTTTCTAGAGGATTAAATTTGACATTTGACATCTAGCTAGTTAGTTTTGCTTTGGTATCTCAATACTTTCAAAAGTTCATAAATTACGAAGTTTTTAGAAAAAAACTTCTAATTTCTATTTAATCAAACTTTATATTAGAGCATTTTTGCAATTTCATGAATTTTGTTAAATGAATGGATGAAAAAGGTTCACAAATTGTGGGCCTGATATATGTGGATAAAGTAGATAAAAAAATAGTTTCTGTCTGCTCTAATGTGTGCTTGCAGTCTCTTTCTATTTAAAATATTTGAGGATTGTTTATTTCTCTTAATAAAAAAATTTGCGAAAATTTCATAATCTCGATAACATTAGGCTGGGTTTAAGTGAAATTATAAGTTTATATATTCACTGACAAAAAAATGAGAAAAAATATTACTTTGGATCTTAGCTATCACATATTTACTAGAGGGTCATTATTGTGCATCCTGTGCATACTAGATGAGCAATGCATTTACAATTAATTTCTAATATGTATAGTACTAGCAGGTGTTCCCTATATATTGAGGTAAAACAGTACTAAAAATAGTACTGTTATATATACCTTTTGAGAACAAAAATTCTCAGCCACCCCTTGTGCTTCCTCTTCACACCACAATTTTTTAGTATTCTAGAGAAGGACAAAGAACACACGATGAAGTTTTTTGTTAAGAAGTAAATTTTTTTTTCTAGTAACACCTCGTCCCCCTGCCCACTGATCCCTGGAAGTAATTGGCTACCCCCCAGAGAGTGAAAATAAATGTTTGATATACAGCAGAATATTTTTATGATACAATAATTCCTTCACCTATTTCCACCCCCCGAAACATTCCCCTAGCAACCTTCTAAAATTAATTAAGTTTGGCAGATGTGGATCAAACTGTGTGGATTTGCTTTGCGAACAAATGTGGATACAAAGTATATATAAATCAAATATAGATTTACTTGTATACTTGTACATTGTACATTGTATACCTTATTTTCACAAAATTACCCTCACACGTGTATAATCCGCACGCGTATTATAACAAGCGGATTTCTGAAGTTGTGAACAAAATATTTAGATCACCCACATACGAATATACCCTGCAGGTTATATAAGAATATAGATGATGTTAAACTACATTACAGTATTTTTAAGTTTGTCAATGATTACCCGATAGGAGCAAATATAGAAAAATTATCTAGTTGATAGAGAAGATTTCTAGGGAAATATCTTTAGAGGCGCACAAAATTCCTGTATCACTATATATATTTGCTCTAGTTTGTATAGTCATTGTTTAAATTTGAGTGCAAATTACTTTTAGTGTATAAGTTAGCAGCAATATGTTGAGTAATATGCAAAGATTATATCTGAAATAACGTAAAATATAACGATTCTCTGAATATAACATTTCAGAACCGCAATGCGTTATTTCTTATCTACGGCCTAATATTTACTACATGGGGTATGGGTTTTAAACCTACTGTACTGTACATTATGATGAGTGTAGCTATAGTGACTGCTGCATGGTGTACTCGTTCACCAATCTTTGTTTGGTTGATCGGAGTTTGTAATATGTTAATTATCAACAAGCATTCTTTTCATAAATACTTGGTAAGTGCAAGTTTATTTACTACTGCTTGATTTCTTATTACATATGTTATCAGTAGCAGTATCTGAAACATTAAAAATTCTGATTTATAATTATTTTTCAGTTATAAATTTTCTTGTTTTAACATAATGATTTTGTAAAGAAAGTAACCATCTTAATAAACAAATACCAAATAAGAAATAATAAAGAAGTAAATAAGAAACGTATGAAGTACGAGAGATTAATATAAACTCTCAAAATTGAGATTGGAGTTTATAGCTTCATTAGAAAATATAAAAATTTGCTTTGATATGAACTTTTGTTACATTTGTCAACATATATTATATATATTTTTAGGAGGACCTGGGAATATTGCTTAGTTTCAAAGATCGCCATTTCACTTTCCAGGAATATCTGATTACAATGGGAATCTTGCGTCACGTCAGCTTTGCTCTGTACTTGTGTAAACTTAAACAGAAACCGAATGTAACAAATAAGCAGTGCTCTGAAATAGATACTGATAAGATACTGATTTCTTCGGCAAGTATAAATCAAGAGAAGTTTATTGAATTCCATGTACATCATTATAATGAAGAACAGAATTGTTTACTAGATCGTCCGTCCTCTGATGTTTCTTCTGACTATGTGTTCAATGTAGAGAAGCCTTTCTGGTGTTTTGTGGATGGCTTTTGTTATCTCTTCTATGTTCCTCTTGCTCTCGCTGGTCCACATGTCAACTATGATAATTTCATAAAACAGGTACTCATATAATTAATGTAATTATATTAAGTTTTAAATTTTGGCAGAAGCTGAGGTAAATCAGTAGCTTTGCTTTATGCATTGTCAGTTTAAACTGTATTGTCAACTTCTCAATTTTGCTTGTAATTTGAATTTTCTTAACTATTAGTCCAGTTTAAATATACCAATGGCATAATACTAGCCTGTAAAGAATGTACTTTGTTTTATTTTTGAATGCAGTTTCATCAACCTGTTCGCAACTGGACAAAATCACGTATTACGCCTGTCATCAAAGGCTTCATGCGTTTTGCTTTCTGGGGACTTTGTTATGAGTTTTTAACTCATCACTTTTATTTCAGTGCCTTGATTGGAGAGCCAGAGTTACTGGAGAAGCTTACCCTGCCTCAGGTTGCTTGTGTGTCTTACATTGCTGGGAATATGTTCATGATGAAATACTTAGTGGTGTATGTACTGGCAAGAACGAGTGCACAGTTGGATGACATACATCCTCCAAGTGGACCTAGCTGTGTGTCGCGCATTGCTTGCTATTCTGATATGTGGAAGTTAGTAAATCTCATTAGCATATTTTGTTGAATACGTCCATGATGCATCCTTTTGTTGTAATGAGTTTTCTCTCATCAGAAACAAGACGGACTACAGTTATTTTTTACTTCACAACTTTCATAGTTAATATTTATATTACTGTCTATTTTAAATTGCTTGCAACATTCAGCTGAAAATTAAGTTGTGGCAATTCAGCATGCACGAGTGAAAAATCATGCATGCATTTTAAAATGCATAAGAATTTTAATGTAGGCTTAAATAAATGAAATATGCAGTAGTTGTTAAGTGACAGAAATTAAAGAAATCTCTACTTAACAATCATTTGATTGCTTATTGTGTTACTGACTTGATGAGAAGGGGGGTCGGGGATATTTTGATCATCAATTTCTGCGCTCTTCATGTCCGGGATTGACAATAATAGACTGCTATAGCAGAGACTACCTAAACCATATTATTATATATCATAAATAGATTTAATTGAATACAATTTATAAAAAATTTGAAAACTATTATTTACAAATATTTGGCATATAATATTTGCAGAATCCGAATACTGCCGTACAGTGACTAAAACGTGATATCGGCCGAGGCGAATGTTTGAGGCAATTTTTGGTTGTTTCGTATAAAATATCAGTAGTTTGTTCTTTATTTTATCAATTGTCTTAGCAAAACGCAAGTTCTTTCTAAATTATGATGGCGGCATGAGAATAATGCTTTGAAAGATGATATGCTAATGCTGATAATATGCAATCATTTCTGTAAATAAAACTTTTGCTACGGCCTGATTTTATGATCAGAACATTAATCACAAGATGTTATTCATAGTTTCTGTAAATGTTTATATATACTGTTTAATAATGTATTAATTGTGTAAAATAATTTTATAATTTTATTATTGTGATCATTAATGTAGCCAGAAGGTTGCTAGGGGGCCTAAGCCACTCCTAACCATTTCATAATTTTTTTTTAAAATGAAGTAAGTGGCAAGCATAGGTATTAAAAAACAGAGAGCATGCGCATATCCAAGAATATTTCAAAGCTCCTTACAATACTAGATTTATTCAACGACATATATCGACCTTTGTTGTGTGAGTGAGGCACTTTGTTGATGAGGTTTTAGCTAAAATGAAAACAATGTAGCAATCAATCAATGCAAGAGAGTTATCTACTATTCTACGGAGTTGAATTTGTCAATCAGATTTTGTCTTATTCATAGATCTTCTTGAAGAGATGTGCCCTCTTATACTGTCATTCCCGATGTTGTACAAACTGCTGGACTTGACCTCATCCAGAAAATGAGTGTCATAGGATATCAGCTAACTTCTCTATAAGAGCTTCACTCAAATGAAGTAATCACCTATTTGTTTCCAGATTCAACAATCTGTCTGAACTTCTAAGCAAATCACAAAGCGTCATACCGTTAGAAGTTTAGAAAGGATGCCAAGCTGTGTTCAGACTTTATCATTAATCCCACATTTATTATTGTAGCAGAATTTCAACTGTCATAGAAGATTAGAGAGCATGCCTGCAGAATATCATCCAGCATTATCCATTTAGTTCTGGATCATTGTAAACTCTTACCCAACATTTTCATTTTGCTCAAGTGATTATAGCTGATGGCAACTGTTTTAACTGCTGATTGAATGCTAACGTGCTATACTATCGATCTTAATTTTGATTGGACTGTAACATGCGTCAGAGCAACAATGAGGGAGCAATGTCTATGTTCAGTATCTCTGATGATGTTTGCAGTACATCGCACGGACACAACAAGAGTTGATGAGCTGATCAATTGCTTCTCAACATCTGCATCACGCAGATTGAAGTTCATACTTTATAAGCCTCCACTGCTATGTTGTCTGGTGCAACTTATATTTTATGCATGTTGAGGTTGAATTAATAATATTGAACAATATGCAGTTTTCTGGTGCTCTACAAACTCAGCAACATAGTAATTTTTAGTGATATAGTAATGACTTCTTTAATCTTCTCCTGGATACCCCCAACAAAATTTTCTGGAGTTTTATATAAAAATAAAATGTGATCAAATTTAAAATGATAAAATATATTCATTTTATTTTAGAAACTTTGATCGTGGTCTCAATCATTTTCTTGTGGGGTAAATATTTTTAATTTTATGTTTGAATAATAATACTGATGATATCCAGTAAACTAATGAATGTTCACTTTGTAACTGCTTTTTATGTCATAGCATTGTTAGAGATGGGTGCAGGTATCTTGAGGGGGGGGGGCGGGCAGTTTTGTATTATAATGTTGTAGCCTCAATTCTTCTGTATGAAACTTACCTTCTTCCAAAATTACAAAATGTGAAGATTTATCTTTTGTCTAAAATTGTTTCTAATCATTTTAATGCTCTTTATTTGCTTCTTTGTGATACATCGTAATAATCTTTCTGCAGACTTACTAAAAAAAAATTAATGGCTATAATAACAGTACAAGAATATATAAGAATTATTATTGTCTCTTTTAACGTATGCAACGATAGGGTATATTTTTGCTTTGTACGACTATTTTATTGTTATGCATTGGCATAATATAAATTGATTGGTTATAAATATTTGTTTCACTTTCAGTGCTCTCTTATATTGTCTTAATTTTGTTTCATGATTTTTTGTAGTGAAGCGCATATCCAGTTATATTACTGAAATTTTTGCTATTATTTATTCAACATAGAAACCTGTACATTCCACTGGGAGGCTCAAAACAAGGATTCTTACGTCAACTCATGGCTACTCTCTGTGCATTTTCTTTTGTCTTCCTGTGGCATGGTCTTCAGACAGATATCTTTTACTGGGTATCTATCAACTGTTGCTCTATTATACTGGAAGCTATTGGAAGGCAAATTGCTGATATTTCTTCGGTTAAGCATTTTGAGGTTAGTTTTACAAATGAACTTCATCATTATTGCCAAGACATTGTTAAGCGGCTCCAAATGAATTAAATTATATATATAAATTTTCATCAATACAATATTTTCAATCTTGCAAGGAAAGGGTCTTGTTAAGATTTAGAGTATTTTCACGCATGATACCTTGAATGCTTATTCTGTTGTTTATAGTCACTACATTAATAAAAGAATCTGATTTTTAAGGTTAAAAATATTTATTAAACATTTTTTACTAGTTGTTTGTTATATTTGTATGTTTGTGAGACAATGGAAATCTGGTAACGCTAAATTAACCCACTTTCCCATAATGTAGCAGGCTGAAGTTTTAAGGATTGCTGTAAACATGATGATAGCACATTTTTTCATGCTTTTGAACCACACCAACACTTACTTTTTACTTGGATGGCCCTTAATTTATTAAGAATTTCAAAACTCATCAATTCACATTTATTTTTCAGAGGCCGCCGTTATGTAATTATACGCTATAGCAATATAAAATTTCTTCTAAATTTACAAACGTTTTCTAAATATTAAGTTATATAAATTAAATATAAATATCATCTAATTTATTTTATTGTAAATGCACAATAAAATAAATATTAGTAAGCCTATAAATAAAGTATTAGTCAAAACTCAACAAATTATTGTACGTGGTTACATTGTCTTTTTTAATCTCAGTTGCACAAAGGTTTTAAGGTCTTGGGTGGATGCAGCAAATAAATATATTGCTTAGGAAAGTAATATAGCATTACTTCGTGAAAATTCAATACTAAAATGAGTACAATAGAAAAATCAAGTTAAAAAACGTTTTCTACAGTATAACCCCGTTATATCGAACAAGCTTATATCGAAATTCCGCTTATATCGAAGTTTATTAATCAGTCCCGCCACACACAACGTTACTTAATACAAAATATACCCTGATATATCGAACTCGCTTATATCGAAATTTCGGTTATATCGATGCTGTATTTCAGTCCCTGTCAATCAAAATCCTGTCGGATATATCGAATTTGCATACAGCTTTGTCATTGGCCGGTGCTGCAAACTTTCTAATTACAGTGTAAATACAGTGTAAATCTTTCCTGCGCAGATTTCAGCTATGAGGTTATATGAAAGGGAAAACCCATCGCCAGCACTCTCTGATTGGTCGATCAACGGCGACTCAGTTTCTTAATTTATTTTGCATGACTGTTTTAAATAAAGGAATTAATTTGTTAACATGAAAACCGACTAAGCAAACACAGCTGTTAGAATAGATCAAATTTCAAGTTATTGATGAATGCATCGCTGACTGAAATTCAATTCATTATAATCTCTCACTCTCTATTGAGAGTAAGAGATTATATATATTCTCAGTCTCTATTGAGCGCACAGGTTGCAATAGGGGGGGGTTGAAAAACTCGAATTTGAATTTCAAGCGTACTACTTTATGGACAGCCTCTTACAACGATCATAATCCTATGCGCTACACTGCTGATGCAGTCCAAATGCTGTCTACAGGCAACTAGCTAACGGGCACCCGCCAGCTGAATCTATTACCCGGGCATTTATCAACGGGTGGGTACCCATTGACAGCGCTAAATTGGATATATCGAAACCCTGATATATCGAATTAATTTTGATGGTCCCGTGAGCTTCGGTATAATGGGGTTATACTGTATATTACACTTTAAAGCACTAACATAGCTATAAAAATCGCTTGCCTAAATTTTTGGCTGTGCTGCGATGTCCCACGATTAGGGGGACTGCTTATGACACTCCCCCTGCAGCTAATGCATTTTTGAGCAATTTGACACGAAAATGACCACGTCTTTGTCTTTTGTTTGTGCCATTTTGTAATCAAGAAACCTTTGACAGTGCGTTATGACTTAGGAATGTTATTGTAAAATCTCAAGAAAACTTTGTTGATATAATTATTATTAAAAAAATATTTTTTGTTAAAACACTCTTTAAAGACTTAAGAAACCAGTCAATAAACTAATAAAATTCCAAAATGCATGTGGTGCCTAGCAAACCACTGTCAGGACTGCTGATTAATTTGCAGATGTAGATCATCTAAATATCTGACTAATAGATCTCATAGGTCGGAAATAGATTTCAGTGCATGGTCAAGAACTGAAAAGAAAATGTAGACTCTGCAGCTGTCCTGCATTGTCTGATGAAAGTGCTGATTTTGGACATTTTCATCAATGGTAATGGAAACAGGTAGCTTTGGTCCAGGAACTTGTTCTGTAACATCAATGCTTTGTGTTCTGACAAATTATATCGTTTTTTCATTTTTTCTGCTGTCGTCGTTGCGTGCCGAGCGGAAACAGTAATGTGCTATGGTTTAGTTGACAGAAATTAATCACGTTGTAATATAAAATTAGAGATAGAGTGTAAGCTTAACATAGCCAGCAAAGATCTTTCAATACACAATATTATGTGCTGTATATCCAGGGCAGGAAAATTAATAACTGTTATTACTATACCAGGACTGTATAATTGATTAGTGATAATCAGATTAGTGATTAGTAATTCAGAAAATATAATTTACTGCTAAAAAAAATTGTCATCCCAAAATTCTGTTTGTCTATATATAGGCAAGCTAGGCAAGCGCTAGCTACGCTACTGCTTAAAAGTATAAAATAATTCAATCAATCAGCTCTTCACTTACATTTATACAATTGCCATTTATCTTAGGTTTCGTATTGAGTATGCAAAAAAACGTTGGCGCTGACAGATACAAGAGCGCCTACTCTTTATTTGCATATCACTGCAAAATATAATTTAGTTGGCAATTACATGATAAAGAAAATTTATTGTTAAGTACTAGCTAAAGAAAATAATTTTATACTTTTCGATGCAATACAAAGAGGTTTTTAAAAAAAACTCTTTTTGCTAATAATGTTTCTGTGAAAATTGTTTAATATTAGCCGGTGAATAGTGCATTTTGAGATGAAATATTGCTATAATATTTTCTTTTACTAAAAATACTATTGCCCTCCCCAGCTCCATGTCTCATACCATATATTTTTTAGATACCCAGGGAGGGAAAAGTAATATTTGGTACCAACACGAAATGTTTCGTTAGAAAAAAATTTCCTTTCTAACCCCTCCGAACCACCCTCCCCCAAAATCATTAATTAACCCCTGTGAGTTAAAACAAATATTTGGTATACAACACGGATATCTTGTGAAGAAAATACGTTGTTTTCTCCCATTAATCATGATAATCAACGCCCTATTCATCTACCAAAATAATTGCTTCCACCGAGAGAGTGCTGAAACTGTTCAGTATTCAACATGTCTTATTTTGTGAAAAATTCCACCCGTCCACAACTTTCCCAAAGAAACTCCCTTATGACCTGGAAAATATTGGTAATCTCCAGGGAGTGCATAAAGGTTGGTTAGTTAGTTAGTTAGTTTATTTATTTCCAAACCAAATACAATACAAATATAAATTATGCCATCAATTCTAGAATTATAAATCAATGGTTTGAGAGGCTAGAAAAAGCAAATACAATTGCTATCGAGCTAGCAACCTACATACTTACACAATTTACAAAGTAATGTTCAAAATAAAGAACAAATTTAAAATAAACATATAATTGAAATGAAATTTAAATTAAAA
>JAQIXG010002210.1:0-18447 GCA_034700105.1 Oconnorella tubifera | reverse complement strand
CTCATCTCTGAAGAAAAAAAATCGCCCCCCCACCCCCCCCCCCCATACTGGACGGCCTGGATCCGCCACTGCAATTTAAATTTTATTAAATAATGTAAAATTTAATTCAATGTTTATAAAAATCAGAATAAAAGGAAATAATAATGATCAACAGCGCATTGGCAAAGCCTGGATTTCACGAGGGGGGAGTTCTCTAAACAATTAAGTGAAAAACGTTTTAGGTTATCACTCAATTTAATGCTCTCCGACGTATTAAGTTTAAGTAATTTATTAGTCTTCGTGTATGACTATCTAACGCAAAATTTCTCACAAAATCGTTAAGAGAGGGGGGAGGGCGGGATTGCAAAAACTAACACATTTAGAGCAACAAAAATAAATCCAATAGGATAGAGGGGGAGTTAACCCCCCCCCCCTCCACACACATACACACACACACGCACACGCACACACAACCCTTGGCTAAATCACTGCAACATCATATTAAAACAGAACAAAGGATTAAAGTGGCTCGCAAATATATGATCAGAGACACGGGGGGAGTTCATAACTTCCGATTTGTAACCGGAAAACTTTCTTCAAGAAATTTGGTGGCGTAGAATATGAATTTCACAATGGGGCAGGTGTCCCTAAAAATAATTAAACTTAAAGTAAGCAAGCAATAAATTAATGCTTTAGCCGCTACAGGAATTCTCTTTTTTACCTCAAATGATGGGGGGATGTTATAATCCCCATCCCCCCCCCCATTAAAGATATTACAAGTTACGTACATTCGGATTCTTGTATTGTATTCTTTTGATGCAGTGGCGCAGCCAGGATTTGACTAAGAAGAGGGGATGGAAGTTTCCTTTAAAAATCAGAGTGATTTTTTACATTTTCGCTCAATTTTTAGTTTTCAATTGAATGTATTTGGTCTGAGAATATATGAATCCAACGTAAAAAATTAACTAAAAATAGTCAAAAATTGGTTATGGGGGTTACCACTGTAGCAAACCTTTAATATTTACAAAAAATACTTTTCCTTCAATGGGGGGGGGGGGGGGGGTTAGCCCACACAATTTTCCCTCCCCCCCCCCCCGAAGTCAAAGCCACTATTTAAAGTGGCACCAAATACAATTAAATAGAATTAACATACACTGCAGGCATACACTGCTGGGTCCTATAATCTTGTTGTTATAGGCTTGGCCCTCCAAGGCCTTAAGACTTTGTAGTTAAAGTTTCATCAAAGTCGTCAGGCAGTGCGGACATGCTAAGAAAAGGATTACTAGATATGCAGAGAGACGACACACGTGCATTATATTGTCAATAATTTGATCAAGATTAACTTTTATCGATTTTATATTTATTTCATGCTAGGCCTATACGTTAAGTTCTTGAGTTTCAGAAAATTGTTCGTTATGATGAAGTAGATTTTAAAATGGCCAGCTCATGACAGATGGACAGCTACTAGCAAGATGGACAACAACTGGCAAGATGGACAGTTACCCCTTGAGGGGATGGGCTTGTAGCGGAAGTGGTTGGGGGGATGTGATTAGATATAAATTGAATAAAAAATGTTATTTAGATATTTAACTTGATTACATTTATTCACTTTTAATTCTTTCATTAAACTGTTATTGCAGGATTTGAATTAATCGTGATTCAATCAGGGTTGATACTTGATATAGGTTTTAGGTAAAGAAGAAGACAAAGACTTGTTTATTAAGCTAGCCTCGTGCTGATTTGTTTATTAAGCTAGCCTTTGCTGGCTTGTTTATTAAGCTAGCCTCTTGCTGGTTTATCTGTTAAGTTAGTCTCTTGCTAACTTGTTTAATTGTTATAGCTTTTAGGTAATGAAGAAGACAAAGACTTCTAAAATAAATTGACTTGTATTCAATATTTGTTATTTTTATTTGTCATGTATTGCTAATTATATGCTTTTATTATTTTGTACAGGGTTTAGTTTTTCATTAACTTGCACAGGTTTTAGGTAAAGAAGAAGACAAAGACTTATAAAATAAATCGATTTGTATTTAATATTGCTTATTTCTATTTTTCTTGTACAGCTAACTATAATTGTATGCTTTTATTATTTTGTGCATGATTTAGATTTTTAGATTTTCATTAACTTGCACAGGTTTTAGGTAAAGAAGAAGACTTTTTTATTAATCTAGCCTTTTGCTAGCTTAATAACTTCTGATGTAACCTTATCTGTTTTTTATATTATACTATATTATTTTCTATTTTATTTTGTGTTCTACTTTTTTTATTGCATTTTCCTATTGATACAGATTTTATGTAAAGAAGAAGACAAAGAATTTTTATAATATAACATATTAATATAATATATTAATCTGTTTTTTACATTGTTGATATACATTTTAGCATGATTATATATCGCTCTATTATATTAATATTTTATTGATTAGTTATTTGTTTATTATTATTCGTATTTTCTTTGCATAGTTTTTGACTAACATACACGAAGGTGGGTTTTTTTGGTTGCACTGGAAGGATGAAAGGGGTACAGACGCGCAATACATAGCGCCTCTCTGTACTCAACTGTCTGTAGACTGCCTTCACGCGGCTCTTTCCGTTTCCACAGAATGTCTACAGGCGACCGATCTGGGGCGGTATACCCCCTGAAATATCTAAATATTTTATTTGTATATTATTTCATGTATTCACTTTTTAATTTAGTTTATTGAAAACTAATGTTAGAAAATTTAATTTGAATGTAAACATTGACCATTATATGTCTTTTTATTTGTTTGTACTTGATAAAATTCGATTGTAATTATTTTAATCCTAGAATTGTTTAATTTATAGAGAAAAAGCACAATTTGTAATGATTTTAATTAAAGTATTATGAGAGAAAAATTGAAAAATAGGTATATAAAATTTTTTTAAAAACTAAAATTTCAAAAAAGTCGTGAATTAATTCTAAGATGGAAGTCTATCCCCTCCCATCTTCCTGTGCAAAATCCTGGCTTCGTACGACACGATTGTTAGTGTCGAACAGTCAATTGAACATAAACTTTACGCTTAAATCATGTAATCTTAAATCAAATTTTATTTTAAACATTAACTTTTGCTTAAATGCGTGAATTTGTCTTAAATCAAATTTTGTTTTAAACATTAATTTTAATTACTGGTACGTGTGTTACAGAAATGTTTTATAGTTTGCAAAATTTCAACTGATTTATATCAGAATGCTACGAAGTTGTAAATAAAATGTAACATGAGAATTAATTTTACTGACGAATCAGCATACGCAACACAATACCGGTAACCAATCAGAAGAAGCGATAGAAAAATAATTGTTAGTAGATTAGAATATTGAAACGAGATTGATCAGCTGAGAGAAAAACAAAGTAATAAAAATATTATTTTTTTATTTAATTTTAATTTTAAAATAATATTCCCTGCTTAATTATCCTAATTAATTCCCTCTAACGTATTTCATTTTTCATTTTGATCGCGAATTTGTTAGGAGTTGTACGTTTATTTTGTGTAATTAGTGAATTTTAAGTTAAAAAATAAAATAAATTTGCGATTTTAGATAGGAATTTATTAATTGAACTAAATTAAATAATATTATCATTATTATTATCATTATTATCATCATGATCATAATCATTATTATCATTATTATTATCATGATCATCATTATTATTATCATAATTATCATTCTGTGTTATTCTGTGTTATTTTCTACTAACAATCACATTTATTGCGTAATAATACCCACGGTTAAAAGTTTAATTATTAAATATTTTACTTGCTGTTAAATAAAACATAGAAATTATATTTAATTTTCACTAACATTGAACTAAACTTGCATTTTATTAAACGTATATTTTTATTTAAGGCTTAATTTTTAAGTTTTAATTTTTAAGTTTTAAGTTTTAAGTGAAATGCCGCTAACTGAAGAGTTCAATATGACGACTGTACATAGAAGCAGTTCAATGCATTCTGGGAAACCAATGTCAGACAGTTGTTGTATGAATGACTTTCCTTATTCTAATCAATCCACTGTGAGTTTTCATTTGATTTAAATTCTTCTTTCTTATTTAGAGATTCATTATTGGCAGCTTTCCTGTTTTTTCTTAACATATTTCAATGTTAGTTTAACATTTTTATGTTATTTCTAAACATTTTTATGTTAGTCTTGACTCGCAAAGTTCTTGTATTATTCTGACCATTACATTATTATATACATTTCTTTATTCTAATCATTTCTATGTAATTCTAAATTTGTTTTGTATTTTCTCTATTTGTATATTATTCTAACTATTTATATCCTATCCTTAATACTTGCCATCCTATTCTAATTATTTCTATTCTAATTCTATCCTATTTTTTACATTTCTATCCTATTCTTAATCATCTCTATCCTATCCTTAATCATTTCTATCCCTTGCCTTTCTCCACAGAATTCACTTGATGCTACCACCCATCTCTCTCATCTCTCCCAATCCCAACTCACCGCTGATCTCACCTGCGTCTCATCACGCGCCCAACGCCTCCAAGAACTCCTCCTCACTCTTAGTCGTGATCGCGACGCGTTTATCCAATCCCTAAAACAAGCCGAACGTGACATCGCAGAACGCGCAAACGAACTTCATCTTCTCATTGATAACGATAAGCGTCGTCTCATGGTGGAAATGAAACAAGCGGAAGATTCCGCGGAACGTGATTACGGAAAAAGTCGGAGAGAGATAGAAAACAGCGTGGAGCGGATGATGGAATTTATTAAAACGTCCGAAAAGATTCTGAACGGTTTTCAGAAGTCTTTCGGAAAAAGGAAAGACGTGGGGGGGGATGTTTTGAAGGGGTTACATGAAGAGAGGTTGCAATTGGACGGGATTAGACACGGGATTGTTTTGTCATCGGTTAGGTTTGTACCAAAGGATTTGATTGGTGGAGGTGTGGGGGTAGTAGATGAGAGTGAGAATCTGATTGGGCAGGTGAGATTCATGGAAAAAATAGGCGAGTTTTATTTTGTGGTTTAATTTTTTGTCGAGTTATTTACGTGTTGTTTAGTTATTCTCATTGGGAAATTTAATGCTCTTTAGACTGTGTGTAATTAATTATATACAAAATATTTCGTGAAATATATATTGTTTTTCTTTCTTAATTTTTTCTGTATCATAACCCTTAACTCTTAATCTTAACTTTTAACCGTAATCATAACCTTATTCCTAACCCTTGACCCTTAACTTTTAGCCTCAATCATAACCCTTAACTCTTAACTCTTAATCTCAATCTTAACCCTTGATCTAAAGTTTTAAGCTTGATCCTAACCTTATTCCTAACCTCTTAACCCATAATCTCAATCCTAACCCTATTAATTCTAACCCCATTCCTAACCCTTAACCTCAATCCTAAACCTATTATTTCAGACCAACTAGATCGTTATCTCCCCACCCCTGAGTTGCTCCACACAATCCCCGGCACTGTCAGTATCCTCGGTCTAACGTCGCTCAATTCAGAACTCTACGTGCTGCGTTGTGCTAGCGTTGAAGCTGCCGCGCATGTGCAAGTCTATACGATGAGCGCTAAGACGTCGTTTAAAGTGTCGCGCTGCTTGAACGTTAAACAGTTACGTGATCCTAAAGACATAGTGGCAGGAAGACAAGTGCTGTATTTGAGTGATTTTGGTGGTTACATTTTTGTGCTTCATCCGAATGGTAGGTATTTGTGTTTTTCTTTTATTGATTTTTTTCTGTTTTTGTCTTGTTGTAATTATTAAATTCGTATTTATATTTTTAATGGTTTAATTAAAGTGGGGGATGGGGGAGGGAGGGGGATTAGTCGAATTTGAAAATTATGAGTTGATAGAATTTTGAAAAGAAATTTCTAAAGATAGATAGTTAAATTATTTTAAATGATTCTATTGGTATAGTTGCTCTTATCTGAATATTTTTAATTAGTCATCGATTACCCTATCATATGAACGATGTCTCAGACATAGCTGTCACTTTAAATGTCTTTTACTAAAGGGTGCAGCAAGTGAAGTTTAACGTAACATGTCCTTATCATGATTTCCATATCAATTTAAGCGTCTTACTAAGAGGTGCAGCTAGTTAGAGAAATAGTGAGCTATCCGGGATTTGAACCTGGACCTATTGCGTCCGAGTTAATCGCTAACCAATTCTCTAACGAGCGTTGACTTATATAACTGATTGTTTTTCTCTATTTCCCCCCAGGGGTCCTTCTATCAGTCTGGGAGGTGGATGGGCAGCCCCGGGGCCTATCAGTCACCGACTCCGGCCACCTCCTTGTCACCTGCAGTAAAACTCGCCTCACCAAAGAATTCTCACCCTCAGGCACTTGCGTCTCCGTTATAAACTTCCAACCCGACATAATCAATCCCCTCCACACCGTACAACTTAACCGTGACCAGTACGTTGTATGTCACGGTTGGACGGATAACTCTCGTCATAGAGTCTGCATCGTCGATTGTTCCGGTCGACTGATTCATTCGTACGGGGATCTAAAAGGCAGCGGACCGGGGAAAGTTAATCTACCGTTTAGACTAACTGTGGATTGCAATCATAACATTTTAGTTGTAGATAGAAATAATTTTAGAATCCAGCAGTTGAGTCCAACCTTGGTGCACGTTAGGGATTTGGTTTCAAGGGAGGAGCACGGGTTGGAGGCCCCAAGGAGGTTCATGTTGGATGGGAAGGAGGGTGTGTTGTATATAGGGTTGAATGACGGGAGGGTGCTGGTTTATAGAATTATGAATTAAGGAAGGGATGGGGAGAGGGAGGGGTAGGAAATTTTTGTAAATAGTAGTTGCTTTGTGATATTTATGTATTAGATTGCATTGAAGCAATAAGGATTGAAGTTTTTTGTGGTTGTGATTGAATTTTTTGTGTTGTTGGAAAAATATAAAGATGGTATAAATCTTAGAATGAAACCTCAGTTGTATTGAAAGAGTGGAACTCTTTGTGATGAATTTTTTATTATAATTTTAATCGACAAAGTAAAGAGAAATATGCTTGATCTATGTACTCCGAGTGTTGAAAGAATTTATACGGAATCTTATTGCAACAATAATACAATAATCTAATCCAGACATTAAATTTTAGTTACTTAGGATGCACTTAGATGAATAATATTAATATCGATTTGTAGAATTAGCGGAGGAATATTTAGTGGAAACTTTGTGTAAAAAACTAACCGCTCGTTTATTAAATGTGTACAAGTCTTTAATTATTTGTTATTTTAATCCTAAGTAATAGTTGCAGTTCAATATTATTTATTATTCTATTGAGTGGCATTAAGCTAGGGGCTAAAGGGGCGGGGCTTGTTAGATGACAATGCCTGGTTACAAGTACTTTTTGTTGTTTTGAATAAATTCTTACAATTTTTCACGCAGTGAAAACACCGTGATTCAATCAGGGCTAAATAGCTTCATTTTTGTGATATTTCTTAATTTAATTCTCTGTTAGTAATTTTTGTTTACATTTAAAGACTAATTTCACAGTTTATAGTCTTTTGATTTCAAATTTTGTTTTACTTGCTGCACTCTTTATCAAGCAGGTCAATTGAGTTGTTTCATTTTTGGTGTCATTTTGTCTCATATTTAAAATAATGCAAATGTTCAATTTCACTTGTCTATTAAATTTCAGATCTTTGTAAGAATTTCTTATTTTGGTTAAATTGACTTTGAATACATTTATTTAAATCCACCCCTCCGAAAATGCATTTAATTGCTCTAAGCCTCTAACCAACCTAAACGTAACCCTAACTCAAACTCTAACTCTGCATATTCATCATTTATGGTGTATAATTTTGTTGCTGACTTGTTTGAAATCATATGTCTGTTGTGTCATTTTTTAATATGCCTTCTTGCCTTGGCATTTGTCTATTGTACCTCTTTGCTGCTTAAAAAATTATCGAACAAAATATCTTTTATCAAAATTATTAATATTGGGTAAAATGATAAATATTGATGCCCCCCTCCCCGTTGTGCCCCATTTTTAGTAGCATTTAATTTTTATGTTAATTCTATTAAAGGTCTTATTTTTAAAAATACTTTACTTTTGGAAAAAATTGTAAGTAAAAGCTATGCAATGTAGCGAAATCTGACGTTGAAACTTTTTTTAAGCGAAGAAAAATGTGTATAAATTCATTCCGTTTTGATTTTCTGTTTAGTGAGATGATATTTGTAACGTCATGAGTGGTTATACTTTGTAATTAACGAAAGGGGAGGGTTTTATTCACCCCCTTCTCTCCCCCACCCATTTATCCCCCTCCGCCCCATCTTGAAATATTTATAATGATTACATTTTGGAATTAATATTCTATTAGATTCCATGAAAAATTTTGAATTTAAAAGATTCAGATTTTGTATCAGTTGATTGATGATTTTATACAATCAATTGTGATAGTTAGTTGCCTTGAATACTTCTATGTATATCAACTTTAATACTGATGCATTTTGTATATATGTATATTATACATTAATGCACTTTGTATGTATATACGTGTGAGTTTATATAAAGTGTAGATACGTATTTATATTGCAGTGGCTTTAATCGTTCGAGTTTCACTTTATTTGTGATATTTTATCGTAAATAAAACCACGTTTTATGTACTTTCCGTTATTTACAGATATTGTTTTCGTGTATATATATTATCGCATATCAGCTTATTTGTAATAATTATATCTCATATTTAGCAATAATTTGACTACATCATTAATGAAACTCAATGATATTCTCAAAATATTTTATTTTCTGATTTTTTAATTGAAACAAACTTTATAAATGTTATTTACTTTACTTATAAAAGCTAATGAAGAACATATAATATGTGAGCTAGTGTAACAAATACACCCCTACAAATAAAATGTAAAATTGACCCATCAAAACGGCCCCGACTGTTAATTCTTAGGGTTAGGGTTGGAGTTAGGATACGGGTTAGGGTTAGGATTGAAGCAAAGGTTAGGGTTTCTCTTATTGAATGAATTGATGAAGCCGTTTTATCGGGTTAATGTATTTGGGGCCGTTTTGTCGGGGTACTCAAAATACTCTATCATTTTTTGATAATGGTTGGGGGGGGGTTGCAAACTTAATTGAACTAAGGTATAATAAATAACTTAAAAGGCCAAAAATAAATAATTAATAATAATTAGTATACCAAATAATGCTATATGTATATTTCTGCACGCATGTGTTTTCAACAATGCTTAAGTTGCCAAATCTATAAGCTTCATATTACTATAAACTTTTAATGGATTTAATTTGTTTATGCTTGTTGTTTAAAAGTGTCATTAGAAATGAAATGTAAAAGAAATGTAAAACGAAACACCACTTTTTTATCGCCTTATTTTCTATAAAAGATATTCGAATTATTTTCATATATCTAAATTTTCAACTCCATAATTTACAATGTATCTTTAATTGTGTTAATTTTTTTGCCGAATTTGATATCTTGTTAAAAGATGCAGCGAGTAATTGTTTTAGGTAACGTACTCAGACTCCGATTTAAAGCTCCGTTGCATTTGCTTCCTTTGGGAATAAAATTCAACTTTTATTTGCTTTGTAATTCTCAGACAAAAAATTGACTGCTCTTTATTAACTGTTTATTAATTTGGCTTTCACATCCGGTCACAAAATGTTACTAATTAGTGCTGATGTGACGTTAAGTGAAAAATTATTATTATTTATAATCTTAAATCGTTATGTTTTGACAAATCGACAAATATATATTTTCTATTTATTACATACGCTACTTTGTATAGTTTTTTACTCCTCTGACAATCTCGTGTTATTCATCTCATTATTTATATAATATCAAAGAATAATAGTATTACGATTGCATAATCTGTGAATTTTTAAATTTTATTTTATTTTAAACATGTTTTCTCAGTAATCTCTGTGTATATATTATACTTTACTGCGAGGCTGAGAATTTCTTTTCTTTCGAAGATATTGTGTAAGTTTTACAATTTAATAAGATTTGAATAAATGCTTCCACTTATCACTCGGTTTCAGTTCATTAATTTATTCATAACATGTCAACGAGTAGCCTTTTTGTGCTGATGTGACGTTAAACAACAAACTATCATCACTATGTTATCTTTTAAAAGCATCTTTTAAAAGCTACCTAATGAACTATTCTAATCTCTAAACTAATTATTCATTTATTTTAAGTTGACTATTTCTAGAGCTTTATTATGATTTGATTTTGAAATGTGAGTTCTTTAATATAATAAGCAATGTTTATTTTTGATGCTAGTTTTTTATGCAATTAAGTTTACGATAATCAATTCTTTATTGTTATTTACCTATATTTATTAATCTCTCTATTATATTCTGTTTTTGCAAATAATTTTTATTACTAAAGTATGGTACCCCGACAAAACGACCCCAAATACATTAACCCGACAAAACGACCCCGAATACATTAACCTTACAAAATGGCCCCGAGTACATTAACCTGACAAAACGGCCCCGAATACATTAACCCGACAAAACGGCCCCGAATACATTAACCTGACAAAACGGTCCCGAATGCATTAACCCGACAAAATGACCCCGAATACATTAACCTGACAACATTAACCCGACAAAATGGCCCTGAATACATTAACCCGACAAAACTGCCAATTCATATTTCTAAGTTTTGTAATTTCATAATTTTTATATTAATTGTACGATCGTTATTTCAGGTTAGAGAAACTAAATAAAAAATGTGACTATCTTTTTTATTCAAAGAGCTCAAATTTCACTGTGCTTTATTTATTCAGAATCTGACTATCCTTTTTATTCAAAAAGCTCAAACTTCACTGAGCTATATTTATTCAGAATCTGATTATCTTTTTTAGACATTTGCCTATAATTTTACGAAGGACAAATTTATAAAATTGATGACGTTTCTTTTTCTACTCCTGAAAAGTGTAAATTTGTATATAGTGTATTTTTTATTTGGGAGTGTGTGGGGGGGGGGTGAATATCCCTTTCCCCCCCTTCACAAAAGTGACATATTTGCATAATTTATGCTGATAAAGTGGTATATTTACATGGATAAAGGGACATATTTGCATAATTTATGCCGGTTAAGTTAAGGATTTGCATAATTTATACGGGTAAATACCATATTTACATGACTGCATTGTTTAACATTAACCTATACAAACTTAACACTAAAGGTTGTTTTATAATTTGTATATTTCTCAGCTTTTATTGGCAATTGTTATTATTGTAAATAATTTTAGAATTACTTGCATATTCATGCTTTTAGAAATTAAATTGCACTGTTTATAAAATAAAAATGACACCTTTTTAATTGTCTTGTTTTATACTGTATTTATCATAACTATTTTTCTTGTTGTATTTCAACACTTAACGCTATACTCACCATAGAACTGTAGAAATGTAGATATTTTTATAAAAAATAGGGCCCGTCCGGGATTTGAACCCGGGACCTCTCGCACCCAAAGCGAGAATCATGCCCCTAGACCAACGGGCCTTGTACATAAAAAACATTGCGCAGTTTTTAGACATTATCAAAATGTGTCAAAATATTGATTTATGTTTAAAAAAAACTGCATGATGTTAACAATAGGAATGTTGGTCTTTTTAAAAGCGAACAATGAAGTCATTTATTAATAAAGCTTATCCAACCAACCGAGACAAGGCAGCCATGTTGGTTCATGATATTAATATTATGAATCGATTTGATATTGAAATATTGGGTAATAAAATAGTCGCTTGCTGCATCCTTTAGTTAAATTAGAAAGCACAAAAAGGAACTTAAATATGGTTTAGATTTCAGATTTTCAATAAAATAATTGCTCGCTGCACTCTTTAGTTAAATTTGAAAGGACAAAAATTATCGTAAATTTGGTTTATATTTCAGAGCAATCTCTTTGAAAAAAACACCTTTTTAATGGCCATCATGTAAGCATTAAATTGCGAAAACTGAATAAAATATCTTACGAAAAATTGAAAGTATCATTTATTTATTAAACAATTAAAATACAACAAACAAATATCACATTTTCATAATTAAATCATAATTTTAATGAATTAATTTAAGCATTCATTAAAATAATTATGAATAAAAAATGTACAGCATCAAAAAAATACACAGTATTTGTAAATTGTTAAAAGCGCGGACAAAAACTTTAGATCAAGTATACGCAGAATCAAAAACTGTAAATATGCAGCAATTATAAAATATATATATTATAATATATACAAAAATAAGGCTTGGGAATGTATTCAATGTGATTAATGCTCTTAATTAATTAATTAATTAATGCTCTTGATTACACTGTACATATCGTAAAGGCAATTAATGGAATTATATATTTCATGAAGACAGTTTGTCTCAAAGTTTAGAATGAAACTGAACATAAGACACTTAAATATATGAACGCATCAAAAACTGTACATTTCGTTAATAAATTGTCTAAAAGCGATTGTTACTTTACGTCACATCAGCACAAAAAAATTATTTAGAGATACCTTTTTAACTCGACATTTTCTTTATCAAATACAGTATAAACTCAATATTAAAATCAATTTGACCATTTGTCCCACCAAGCCAAAGGGTGCAGTAAAATACTACAAAACCTAAACTCAAACCCTAGACTTTAATAGTTTACCGTCAACAAAATAGTTTACCGTTAACATTTACCGTCAAATTCCGCCAATAGTGCACATTCAAAATCAACTTTGTCATGTATATAAAATAAACATTAATCAAAAAATAATTGCATATAAAATATATACAGACAAGTTATAAAAGTCATATACATCTTAAATGTGAAATTCAACCGAACTGTTACGTGTTTTTAAGTTAACATATTAATCACACATCATCTTTAACTGATCACATATATATCACATGATTCTGCAAAACTATTCACACAACGATTAATTCACACAATTATAAAGCAAATGAAATGAAGCAAATCACATAATTATGTGAATTAAATCATACAAAAGATAAGTATTATACAGTTTAATCTTATGTTTTATATTCTCATCTCATTTATGTGAAAATTACTCATATTACAACATGAAACAAATCACATAATCAAACAAAACAAAATGATTACGTAAAGCAAATCACATGATTATGTGAGCTGAGCTGAATCAGTCACAAACCACTGTCCAACACTTCTCAGTTTTTGTACATGTATGTATTCATTATTATCACGTGAAACAAATCATGTTAAATTCATCTCAAAATCACGTCAACCTTATCTCAAAACAAATCAAATGAGAATGCCCAGAGTCAACATGTCCCACCCCGATAAATCAAGATCTATCAAGTTAGGGTTAAGGTTCGCAAATCTGCACCAATCTGCTGGAGTTATTAAACTAAGGGTTGGGATTATGGTCAGGCTTAGATTTAGTGTAAGGGTTAGGGTTACGGGCTGGTTAGGGTTATTAAATTTAGTTACATCTGTAATAGTTAATAGAGTTGGGGTTAGGCTTTTTAGAGTTGGTTATTTAGAGTTGGTTAGGGTTAAAGTTAAGGGTTGATTAGGATTAAAGTTAATGGTTAGGGTTAGGGTTTGGTTAGGGTTATGGTTCACACAGACGATGAATAACCAAGACTGCCCTCTGGTGTCCTAGACATGAGTCTGTATTGTTGCCTCATGTTTCTGGCTCTCACATGAGCGTTCTGTATCTCAACTGTCAGGTTAACTGGGAACCACCCCCTCTCTCCATCCCTTATCCTCTCCCCCTCAAACCAACCTGGGAAAAAAACAATAAAAATTAAGAGTTAAATACAGAAGAAAAAAGAAATATAAAGACATAAAAAGAAATATAGAATAATATAGTAGAAAAAAAAACTTGAGAGAAAAAGAGATTATTTTAAGCTTAGTTTGAATCAAATCTTATCATGTGAAGGATATAAATAATCGCTGCAAAGTTTAGGGTTAGGAGTGCAGAGATAATTTCTGTAGATATTTTATTCTATACGATTATAAGGGGGATACTAAACCCAATTAAATAAATGTTAGATGTACTGTCCTAGACACATGTATCAGACCATTTAAAACATTTCTTCCCAAGACAAAAACTAGTACTCATTTTTCTGTAGTAGTAAACGACTGAGTCAACCATGAACGATCTACACAACTGGGATTTGAACCCTGAACTAGAGTGAAATGAAAGACTGATGCTTACCATCAGGCATTTTACGTAGCACATTGATAACATCAGATTCTTCGAGAGATAATTCATCAGGTTCAGTCGCAACATATCTTTGAACAGCTTGCACTTGTGGACAATCTAAAATAAAAGGGAAATACTATAAATTCAAGCATGTATTGCACACATATATACCCCGCAGGTCAGGTGTAAAAAATCTATTATAACCCTGGGGTTATATAGGGGATTACATAAGTGAAAATAAGATACATATAAATATACAAACAAGATAAGTTTAAATGAAAGGATCTCTTACTGAAATTGTTAAAATCATCAATTTTTAAAAATTTACTTTAAAAATTGATTTAAAAATGAAGAAAATTGAAACAAATATCCCTTACCCCATGATTCATAAATTCTCTCCTCCCCCCCGCTAGAGTCAGGGGGGGTGAACGCCTGCACCCACCTAGTCCTATCACTCCTTTAGTAATAAAAATATAAAAATTTAATGAAAAAAATCATCTGACAACAATAAATTTAGATCGTATTTTAACAGATAAAATCTATTATTAAATAACTAAATTGCTATACATAAATTTTCTGATACAACAATTAATTTTAAACCTGTAATAGTAAAATTTATTGACATTATATGAAAAAGAATATAATCGAATATTAATCAATTATTTTATAACATTAAGTTGAACACCGTTCTATAACAAATGTAAATTTCTATAACACTATAGCATATATTTTCTATAACTTATATTTCTATAATTTTTAATTCTAAATTAAAATAATTTTAGACACCTTTCATAACAAGCGTAAATTTCTATAAAAAATATTATTAAAAATGTGAAAACATATTTACACCAATTCTTGAAATAAGTGTAATCTTCTATAACACTATTATACATTGTACATTTAGAACTATTAAACAAACTTAAACATTTAAAACAACATTAGCATAATCCAACAGATCACCACAAAAAGAATATTTTTTATAAAAACTTTAACGCGAAACGTTTTAATTCATATAAATTGCAAGTAAATTAATTAAATGACTTTAAAAAAATTAACAAAAACATTTTGAACTCAATTAAATTACAACTAAATAAATTAAACATATTAAAAAATGTAACGCAAAACGTTTCGATTCAATTATATTTTAAGTAAATTAATAAAATTCATCAATAAACTGAAATCTAAATGACGGAATCTGACTTACAAACTAGCGCAGGATAGAATGTACTCAGTCCTAGAATCCATGAGAGCTAAAAGAAAGAGATTCTTACAACCTACAGGCGCGCCACTGGGCAAGACTCGCGCGATATCATCATCGGTAATGACGTCAGCGTGAACGTTAAGACGTGCAGAGTACTCAAGTACTTCATACTGCTTCTCTCTGGGGTAAATAACAGGATTGGGAGAAGGGTACATTTTAAAGAAACCACAGTGGGTATGACAAAAAGCTTGGTATAAAATGATTAAAATAGAAAGAATAGATAATATGACAATAATATTTTCACACTTGGTAGAAAGGGTACATCAAGAAAGAAAGATCAAAATGTCAATTATATCATCCAAATCAACCAAACTTTCAAATATCACAACTCGCTGCACCCTTTAGCAATGAGCTCCATTCTTACATGATAAACCTCTGTACTTTATTTCAATTAATATAGTAAAATATCATTTTCACAAAAGTTGACCACCCACCCTTTTTTCTTTGTAATAATGAGAAGATCGTTGAACAAATAGAAATGCAGCGTTTTTTTAGTCCGTTTTAGAATCTTTGTCGCTTGTTTAGAAATATGAGTGAGAGATCCTTCTTTAACGAGATATCGAGACTGAGACACTATAGGTATCTTCTGTTTAATTTATAAACGATTAAACGGTTATATGTTAAACGGAATCTTTTGTTTAATTTATAAACAATCACGCATAGTTAGAATTTAAAATGAATATAGATGCTTACTTTCAGAGTGTTTAGCAAAAAATTACAATATATAACGTAATAACCCTAACCTGAACATAACCCTAACCCTTTATTAAACCTAACCCTAAACCTTAACCCTAAATTTACTAATCCTATCCATTTTAACAAGTTACACTAAATTAGACACCTTTTAATTTCATGCAAAAATACTTTAAATTATTATTTTTAGCCACAAATGTAACTTGTGAAATCAACGTACTTTTGTGTGTCGGAAATCTAGCGAATCATTTAATTCTGTCATTTGTTCTAAATTGGACATTTTTCTTGCTCCCTCATTGCACTGTTTTACGATCTAAAAAACAAACGAATAATAGTAATAATAATAGAAACTTAACAGAATTTCTATGAAATAAAAAAAGCTGTAAATAAAGAACAAAGATAAAAGTGATTAATTAAATACACGGTTTATGACTTTAAGAGAATAAAAACTATCACTTGGCCAACATTGCTTATTAAGCCAACATACATTAAGCCAACATAGCTTATTTAAGCCAACATAGCTTACGCCAACTTACCTTATTAAGCCAATATACGTTATTAAGCCAACAGGACTTATTAAGCCAACCCACCTTATTAAGCCAACCTAACTAAGCCAACCTACCTTATTAAGCCAACCTACCTTATTAAGCACGCCTATACATCTAAGCACATGAGGTGCAGTTGACTCGTCTGATTTGATTCTATTTCTTACGGCATTGATAAGCAGTGGCATGCGTGTTATACGCTGCATTGGCAAGGCAAGGAAAGATGACAGTGGCAATGATCGGCAGTCGGCAACTAACTCTAGCTTACCAACCGTGTAAGAAAACTCAGCATTTTTCTCCCTGCCAATAACATAGATGGCAATAACATCATTGGCAATGGCAAAATTGCCAATAACATAATTGCCAAAGAAATAATTACCGGAGATATAATTATCATAAAATATTTTCTCATGTCTAAATTGATTTTATTATAGTTAAAATGCGTTAAAATGAGTTAAAATAAACAGCATTTATTTTGGTACCCCAACAAAGTAAACACAGTCAACCCTAGCCCTAATTCATTTAATAACCATAACCCTAGCACTAACCCCAATCCTAACCCTAATCAGTTGAGTTAAATTACAAATTTTTCAAAAATGCAATAAAAAATATACAAATTAAAAATGAGATGCTTAACCCTTTACTTACCGGCCGACGCGCGACGTTATAGCTCTGAATTCCCGAGACTTTTATCATTTTTTTTTAAAAATTGACAAAAAATAACGACGATTTTTAAAAATTTGTATCTTAGCAACCATACATGATAGAAAGATAATTTTTGCAATATTATCTTCGTTAGCTTCTGAACTTTGGATTGAGTGCAAAAAAAATTGAAAAATGAGTTTTAATTTTTATTATATGGCATACCTGCAACATTACCCCTAAATTTTGTTTTGAAGACATATAGTCTGCTATGAAAAGATTCAGATCAAAAACTTTCTGCGGCAAAGTTGTAGGGAATTTATTTCTGAACATTTCGAGATAATTTATTTCATAATTAGATGAGGGATAGCTGTTGAGAAGTTTTCGTGAGGGACCCCCCAACTATTTTTTTTGAAATCGAAAGTTCTTCAAATAAAGTCTAGAAAAGCATGCTAAAGTTCATTACACAATGAATCATTACATTATTTTACAAGCTTTTATTGTGAACAATTCAATACTAAAATTGGCCAAATCCCACGAGGGGTTCTCATACAGCATGCATTTTGCACTAGCTCCCGTCATAAAAAATTCAGAAATTCGATTTTTGACGTGAAAGATGAACTGTGAAATGTATTTTGTGAATTTGTTATTGAAATAGATTATAGGCCTACAAGCTAATAAATACCAAAATATTAATAATATTCTATAAATTGATAATGAAGTCTTTATTATCAAAATCTTTATCCTTTTCTCTCCGTGGTTAATGCTTTTAATAGCGTTTCAACAAGGCTTAATTGAAGCAACTGTATATCAGATCTCCTACTTTTCTGAACGTATATATACAGCTACATCACTTTTAACAATATTATGATTGGGGAGGATGAGTACTTTTGTAGATGTAGCAGCGGCGTAGCCAAGGGGGGGGACGGTGTATGGGTGCTATAACCCCCCCCTCCGCCCTCCCCCATTGTAGATAAGAAATATTTTTTCAGTGTTAAAATTATATATATTGTTAAAAGTTCAAACCCTCCCACTGTGACAATTTACTGATATAATAACTACGACATGCGAATCAGGAGATCTAATAAAAGGCATCTAAAAAAGGCATCAGTAAAAAATTTCTTCCCTTTTTTAATCCAGGCTAGACTAGACTGAATAAAAAAAACTTTGAAAA
>JAQIXG010002209.1:0-18449 GCA_034700105.1 Oconnorella tubifera | reverse complement strand
TATATATGTGATGTGCTATTCTTATATGTATATTTTTATATGGTATATCTATGTTCATTATATGCACATAACTATGTAGTATGTTCATAATATTCATCATTGCATTGAAAATCTGCTACCACTAACTAATGGTATCAAATACTAGAATATTTATAATATATACTGCGAGAATCAAATGGCCTTTATATGCATAGATATACACAAAACAGTAAAAAACAAACAGCATATGTACATTGTTACACAAATTGTAAACATAAATTTAAAGACAAGTCAGGAAAATTAGTTGAACACTAACAGTATGATAAACTATTTGCATATATAATTGTTAATGGTATTTGCAAAAATTTCAAGTGGACCTTTTAAAATGTTAAAGAAGCCGAGTTATTGTCTTAACTAAGTGTTAGTGTTAGATCTATACAACACAATCTCATCTATGTTACCATACTAAAGGTGTAGCAAAACAGAACCAGTGTTGTACTTGATATTTTACAGATTGGGTCACCACTGTTTTCAAGCGGAAACTTTTTCCCTAAAAAATTTTCGACAGTTTTTAATTTTTCACTTAGCATCGCATAAGACAGGGCTGGCGAACCTATGGTACGCGTGACCAAAGTGGCACGCGAGACGATTTTGCATGGCACGCCATACTCTTATGATAGAAAAAAATTGCGATAATATTCGTAATATGAAATTATTGAAATTGCTGTTTGGCACTTCAGCATGCTTTTTGGTGAACATTTTTTACACACAGTTCTTTAGAATCAATTTGAGATGAGTTTGGGACACTTTCCCAAGACACTTTTTAACTGTTTTTAATTTTGAACGTTTGTCACCTGATTTTTTTTATTCTATGTTATTTTATTTATTTATTTATTTATAGCTGTTCATTATTGCTTTTTCATTAACTTTTTGCTTGCTGTATACTATTGCTAAATACTTTTGTCTGATTGTATTGATTAAATTATATATGTTATTATTCTATTAATTTCTATTAATATAGCATTAATTGAAATAGTAATATTACAATTTAGATACTGAGAATTTGAGAACAATAATAATCTTTATTAAAAAATTTGAGATGTCAGAATATATATTCTAATTTTTTTGTTCATTTTAGCATAATTTAGCATCATTTTAGCGAAAGAATAATAAAAAATAATTGATAAATTAAATCAAATTTATAAATGTAGCACGTGTAAAAAAGTAGCAGTGGCGATTTTGTCGATTTTCTCATCTAGTTACTCGTGCGAATCATTATTTTCAACGATGAATTTCATAAAATCGGACATCAGAAACAGTTTAACTGATGACTTGAGTGCAGCTTGTGTAGCTTGAAGAACACAAAATATTCTCCAGATGTAAAACTTTTATCATCTGCCGTATAACAACAAAAGTCACATTAATTTTACTAACACTCTAATAGCCTGTTGCATGACTCTGATTTGAGATCTTAATTAAGCGCCGTGCAACCGGCTTTGAGTCTAAGCACCAAAGCATATTAAATGTGTTCTTATACTAAAATTATAGTGAGCGTAGTTTAATAAAGTTTTAGTTACAACTATTCTATTTGATCAAATTAAATGTATTATAGGTACACACTCTGCACATAAAAAAAATCAATTAAAATAGGAAAAAAAATTGGGCATGCAAGAACGTTGTTGTTCAAGTTGAAAATATTGGCACGCGATCTGAAAAATGTTTGCCAGCCCTGGCATAAGTACAAAAACTTTTCTAATGCTATGTTGCGACCAAAGCACACAAAACACTTGTTTCTTAAAACACAGCATTAAATTTCCTTCGGAAATAATAGGCCAGCACAGTGCTTCCCAAAGCGCTAGTTTGCGGAGCAATGTCTGCCCATGATCCCTCGGTTGTCAGTCCAAAAAATAAGTGCATAAACTGGAAGAAAAATAAAGTTATCTCAACAGGGTCACATTTCAAATTATCTTAATAAAAGACTGTCTTGAGATCAAAACACGATATACGCTCCTGTTTTCAGTCACTTGAGTCTACAATTTATATTGCAAAGTTTAATCTAATTCCAATAACTAAGACACTTTGTTGTAAATTTATATGATATATATGTCTGAACAGATTGTACTCAAATAAAAAAATATATTCGAATAAGAATGCATTTAAATAATTTTCTCCGTAATACATACTTAAGACATTCAAAATAATATATTTTGGAATACAGGTTACCGCTGCTCCAATCTAAAAAAAATTGGCCCATCAGTCAGACGGAACAATTTGGGAAGCACTGGGCTAGAAGACTTAGGTAAAGAGAGAACTTGAATTAATTTGCATTTTGTGAAAAATTCAAATACAAAAGTAATTGAATTACATAAGTACTTATGTAATTTAAGTACAGGATTCCAGAGCAATGCTATTCATTTTTTTTATAAACACTAAAAAAACTCATTTCTTTTCTTTTACGGCATTAAGCAAATGTTAGACTAGTCTATTGCTTGTGACAGCAAGTACAACACTGGGAACAACAGAACACAAACAAGACCTTGCCAGCTTTACGTTGAGCGTCAAACTCAGACACCATTTCCTCATAGCCGACAAGGTTTCTTATTGGTTCCCAAGTATCGTCCGCAGAATCAAATCCTACCCAGTGCACACGATATTGCTTCTTACCCTGCAATACGTAACCAATCATAGTGTAAGGCTCATTGAAATCTGACCAATAGAAGCGATGATCAAGACACACCGATGTGATATTTAGACTAGTAGCAATGATATGACAATTTTAAGACTTTTTTCACTTTCTTATTATATGAGATTAAACAGGATCGCTATAATATAATCATATCTTACAAATTATACTACGCTGAAATAAGCACAATAGATTCCCTTTGTGACATACTTTCTGTTCTCTGAAATTGTGTCACAAAAGACATGGATTTTTAGCATCGTAATAGTGTATCTCACGACTTAAATAATGCAGTGTTATTGTAGTTTGCATTAATTACCGTTTTTCATGAATATAACCCATTAGCTCTTAATTCTAATGGGACGAGGAAGCATCGAGTATTTACAAATGATCCACGGTGGCTAATTAAAACTTTAGGCTAGCCCTGTTGAATTGGTGAGTTGATTTTCAAATAGACTTTCAATTGAAACTCTAATATATCATCATAATCAGTTTTTGATCACTGATTAGTGATTATCGTTATGCATCAGTTAACATATATGCACTACATATTGTAGGCGTATATAATTATCAATATAGTTCATGGTAGTATAGGATCTTACTACCATATATCGCTGAGAACATTTTAAAATAAGTTCAAATGAAACTGATTCAGTCATTGCATCTGACTGTCATCACTGATAAGTAATAATAGTCACATCACATATCTCTATATAGCATGCAATTACAATTACAACCAAATCAGATTTATGACGAGTTCGGTACAAATGATATTGGTACATATACTCGTAGCCAAAATTAAATATAATAAGTTTTGTTTCTAGTTCAAAATGACAATCACAGCGAGTCACTCGTCTCTTACAGTGAGTCAATCATCCACGTGAAATCTGTAAATCGTCCCTGTAGAGCCTGTACCGCGTATCAATCTTAAAATAACGTTAGTCTACCGTCCATATAAAATCATATATCAATCGTCCAATATAATAATCATCTGACTATGAACTAATCGTCAAAATAATAAGCAGAAATCAATCTTAAATGAGAGACTCTCTGCTTCTGCTTCAGTGCCTCACCGAGTGCGCTATACAGTGAGCTATGTAATTTATAAAGTTTCACACGAGCATGAGATGATGCAAAATAATAGCACATCCAACTGTAGATCAGGATTCAGTTCTTCGGCAGGGAAGAACTGAATTACCATACTGAGTTCCATGGGAACTGCATAATGTTATATACCAGTGGATTCATCTCCATGAGGGCCATAAGAATATCAAATTGTCACGAATAAAAATGCTGACCATGTTATTGACAAAAGAGTGAACAGTATTAGAGTTTTTATGAATTATAACAAACTTAGTGTGTTTACTCTTTCGTGTTAATTTTAAAAATGTATTTTATTTTTCAACTATTTTGCTTATGACTCTGTCAGTTTTTATTTGGGACAAATTATTTTTAGATATTCTTGTAGACCTCACCGATGCAAATCCACCGGTATATAACACTAAACTGATATCCGAAAGGTCCCCTACGGCGGAATATAAATCAATATTATAAGCTTGCGTGTTAAAATCACGTAGGAATAAAAAAAAAATATTTTCAATTTTGTAATTCTAAGTTTAAGCAGACCAGAGCCCGTTCTTGGACGGGCTTTAAAGCTAGTAAATAGACTATAAGTCAATCGTTCATTATCGTCTTTTACCTTTTTATATCTAACGGCCACTATGCTTTCTATTTGATAATCTTTCTCGTCATCCGCCTCACTTTTCTCCGCGTCCATGATTCCGTTCCTAAAATAATTTAATTTTTTAAAAAAATATTATTTTAATAAAATTGAATATAAAAAGTAAACAAATAGACGGCAAACAAGTCGAGTCTTTTATTTATAACAGCGTTTAAATTGTTTCTTTACATTGTTCTAATCATTACAATTATACTTTTTTGTGATCGTATAGATTATAATTATTATCTCCTAGTGGCGTAGAAAAGGAGAGATTTTAGGGTTTATAAGCCACCTATTCCCTTTTTGGGAGTATTTTTTGTAATGTTAAAAGTATGAGTTTATCGGTTAAACCCCACCCCCCCCCCCCCCCCCATAGAGTGACTGATATTTTTTGCGTTTAATTTACCTGGGTGAAGTTGAAACACATGTAATCGGAGCAAATGTTGATAAAAATTTAAAAAGTGAGTGATAACCTAAAATAAGGTCATTACTTAAACATTTGATAAAATAACCTTGGTTTGACAATTCCGTTTAGTCCACTAGCCGCGCTTAAGTTAAGTTAGCAAAAATTTCTTATAGGTTTTAATCAATCAATCAACAATTCTTGTTAGCAACAATAATAATAATTCAATTTCTTGTATTGCATATAGGCTGTAGATCTATCTATTTCAGGGCTATTCAATTAGATTTAGCAAGGGGCCAATCTTGAAAACTAAAAATGGCCGCGGGCCATTTTCAATTTTGAGAGACATATTGTGCTGAGTCAAACCGACACTTTGACTCAGCACAATATGTGTGGTCACCCACACTTTAACTCAGCACAATATGTCTCTCAAAATTGAGAGCCGGATTCCAGTCCAGGGCCGGATTAAACATTTAGTGGGCGCTGTGCCAACAAAAATTTGGGCCATTTTTCCGTATTTCAAATATTAAACTTTCGAAGATTACAATTAATGAAACTTTGTTTCCAATAGATTTTAGATCAATTCAATAAGTGATAACCCAGGATATATGAAAAGATTGAATCAAAATGATAGTCTTTTAGTAAAATGAACAAATCGGTTTTAAGTAAACTGTACTTATCGTATCCATTCGTAGTGAATAAATGATCACAATCATTTTTGATCTTTTGCTAAAATAATAATAAAATTACCTGCAGACTTACTAATGCCTGCAATATTGTGATATAGTTGGCTGGGAAAGCAACTAATCATTACGTCATAATGGCGCTATTAATACAGCTAGAAATAGAACTAGGCATTAGATTAGTTAAACATCTAATCGCTACGTCATAATGGCGCTAATAATGGTCATTGAATTCAGATATTTTGTTCTTACCTTACCAATTGTACTTTACAATTAAGCCTACATTGTGTTAGGTTCAGCAGATATTTCTGGTTGTGATTATCAACACTAAAATGAAATGTTGATTAATATTAAATACAAATTGATTAATGCTCTAAAGTTTGTATTTAAACAACAAACCATTTTTGAAATATTTAAAATATCAATTAAAAATAAAAATAAATAGATTTTTCAACATTTTGGCAATTATGGCAATTATACCATCTAATTATTATTAATAAATAGATTTTTCAACATTATGCTCCGCGGGCTACTTACTAGGCCTTCTCGGACCACATTTGGCCCGCAGTCCGCTAATTGAATAGCACTGATCTAATTATTTATTTTTTGGTAAATTATGTTTTAGCGTTTAGTTTTATTATTATTTTACAAATTCTTTCTATATACTGAATCAACACTTAACAGTAAATGCTTGTTTCTGCAATCAGGAATTGTTAAATACATTTCTTTATATATGTTCGTTCTTTATATATGGTTCTGAAATTGTGTACGTACGATGAATAATTGTGATAGAAATATGCCGGATGTAACATTTTTTCACATCTTTTAATAACGGACAGCTTTTGAGTCCGCTCATACGAAACATTCTCTGCTCTAAAGCTGATTTGGCTTGCGGACACCACTTTCATAGCGGGTTATTGCTTGTTATGAAAACTGGTGTCGGTTGTAACATGACCGGGGCTTTGCACTTTACGTTTACCATCGTCGGAGCTCCTTCGAGTACTTGCTTCGCGTGCTCTACCGTACTTTCCTCGAACATAGGTTCCTCGCAAAAAATGAGTCCCTTGTCCACGCATCCCTGCCAGCTGAAGTTATAATTTCCGCACTCCCTTACTTCCCTCCAATGAGGAGAGAAGTACGTTAGAGAGCGAAGCAAGTAACTTTTTCCGCTATTTGGAGCGCCTTCTAACATAAAGGTGTTTTTTTCTTATTTTGAAACGATCCAAGACTTGAAGTAAACTTTCCATTGCGTCTGTCATGTTATTGTTCCGCCAATTTCTTTAGTTTGTTTGTAAAGTTTCGCTCCGTTTTTTACTTGAAAATCGATCCATTCGTTTAGTCTTTCGGTATCTATATACTGCGCTTAAGTATATATCGGTTTCACCTATAAATTTGATGTCGAATGTGCCGAAACGTTCGTCTAAGCTTAAAGTGCACTCTTCGTTGAGGTAGAGTTCTGACGCTTTACGATGGATAACGTCGAAGCTGGGAGTACAGGTTAATTCTAGGTACTTACGCCAGTCGTTGCGATCCTTGGTAGGTATTATCGCTTTCATCTGGTTTTGGTCGCAGAAGCGATATTTCGTCATTAGGCGTTTGAGATTGATTATCCGATGATAGTTCCGATCCTGCTTTAGATCGGCGCGACTCCATTCGGGGTCTGTTTGTCTTTGTCTACCGCGTTGTTGGTGCTTTCGCGATCTAGACCCATTTGAATTGCTGTTTCGTATCGAGTTAGAATTAGTTTCCTCGGTTTTGTCGCTATATGAGATACAAGAGCAGCTACATTTTTTACAATTTGCTCGGAGAAGTGTGTTGTTTGCGTTGCATTGCATATGTCTAAAATGTAGCGCGCCCCCATCGTGAATCTCGTGTAGGATGTACTCGTTAATGAGCCGATAAGTGCCAGTGGTGGCCTTGAAATTCACAGTTTTTATCGTCGACTCCGTTATGATAGGTAAGTACAGCTTCTTCCCACTTATTAAATGCCCCCACTAACCTTAGTGCTGCTTGTTTTATCGGTCCATCTTCCTCGTTATTATTTATAAATAGGTTGTTATTTTTCGTGACTTTGAAGAAATTTCCCGGATTTTCTAGTTTTTCCGCTGATTTCACTCCGAAAATAATGCTGTAATCTGTCATCGTCCCGCGTGTTGTATTCAGTGTTGATAGAGCCATGGTTATAATAATCTGATAAAGCATTCGCTTTGTGCGGACGCTTTATATATTGTTCGTTATCTATTTACAGCCGGATATAACGGTTTTCTTATCAGTAACCGTTATGACCAACATGTGCTTTGATCCGTTGACCCGTAGATTAAGCCTATTTCGTTGTCTATGCTATTGAAAATCGTTTCATTCAACATGTTTTTTTACTGTTTTCCTGCTGTTTCTTTACTGTTTTTCAGCTGTTTCTTTATTGTTTTTCTAAAGTTTCTTCCATCAAATAAGTTTCCTTGCGCGTGTTTCTATATAAATAAGATGCTTTTAATAAGACATTTTATTAAGGATCGTTTCTATAAGTTTTTTCCCAGTAGAAGAGTTGACTCGAATTTTAATTTGTTTTATTTTGGTCATTATTAATTAATTAATTAATTTTTATTTTATTTAATATTTAAATATATATTTTTTGAGACTAATCTGCAGAAAGAGAATTAATTGCAGAAACAGGTTTAATTTTTTCTTATTAATTTTATTTATTTTGTTACAGTTGCTGCTGTTTGATTCTAGAAAATAAGGCTTACATTCTGTTTCGCACCTCTACGGGTTAGTAATGATTTAGGGCTAGAATTTGGGTTTAGATTGTAACTAGAGTCATGATTAGGGTTATTGAGACGGATCAGACGTATTTTGTAGTTATTTTCAGAGAATTTAGTTCAGTTTTATTTGTGAACAATCGCCATTTTGTGAGCGATAATTAAAGAAACACTGGTTTTATTATATTCCTCTTCCTTTATTGTATATTCCTTTCACTGTGGTGTCTGATCCGTCTGAATAACTCTAATCATGACTAATTACAATCTAAATCCAAACTCTAACCCTAAACCATCTCTAACCATAACTCGGTGAGGTGCGAAACCGAATTGTAGCAGATGCCTAACCCTAACCGTAAACTAATTATACACTAACTGTAACCCTATCTTATAATCACACCCTAAGCCTAATTTTCATAAAACCATAATTTCCGATCTTAACCCTAATTTGAGTAGGTTTATTCCTAAAAATCATGTTATTTATGTACCTTATACCCCCGTTATATAATTTATCTAAAGCGTATTATTATAATGAGTATAGTTAATAATTTATATTTTAGACAATTTTTACATATTAGACAAATTTTACATATTACAAGATATTATCAAATTAAAATAATTATTATACAAAATATAGTTGTCATATATTATTATGTTTTTGTTATTATGGTATTATTTGACAAAAGACTATAGATATTAGATATAAGCTAGTTTTCGTAGTCCCTCTAATGGAACACCACAGACCTCCTGTATCATCAACAAACACAGTCAGACCCTACTACTACCCCTCCCCCCAGCCTTATTCCGGGGTAAAGCTGACAGAGTCTGATGGTAATAAAGCTACCCATGTAGCACCTAGATTGCCGGGTACGGGGGGAGGGGACTCTTGGAGGGTAGTGCCTGTCATTGCAGAGGCATCAAGGGCATCTTCATCTGCACCTCAATTGCCAGGTGACTGCTTCAACGCAAACGTTTACTTTAAAAATAGCATTTTAATTTGTTATATATATATCTAATTTAGTAATGTAATTTATTTAACATTACTAGTAATATAGTAATGTAAAAAAAAAACTGCATATGAATATTATATTACTGAGAAAAAATTATTTAGATTTAGGGGCATACCTCTTAGGGGAGGTTCGGGGTATATAAAATCTTGTTTAACCAGCGGGTTATATTCATTAAAATGCGTTACTCTTATTCTGTACTCATCATCGTATTACTTATATCAGAATCTCAGTGTATCCAGTTATTCTGTACTGTGTACACTATTTGTACAATATTGTACAATAGAGAATTACTGAGCTAGTTAAGCTTAGAAGACAATTACACTATAAAATTGTTTAGTTTACACAAAGTCTCGAGATTCTCAGACAATTTGGAGCGAATAATTTATAATAGGGTTAGGATTAGGTTAATATCTAACCCTAATCCTAACCCAAATTTTTTTTTAACCCCAACCCTAATAAAAATTGCCCGCTTTGAATTGTCAAATATCATTAATTATTCATAATTAAAAGTCAAATATCATCATTATTTTATTTGTTCTTTATGTTTGAGGTCTCCTGCACTATGACATAGTCCCTCGTAGACCAGATGGTCCCAGCTCTGTTGAGATGAAACTCGCCGCTTTAACTCAAAAACTAGAGGAAGAAATGAATCTGACGGGTTTTTCCGATGAAGAAAAATCCCCCAGACAACAAAATACTCCAAAAACTTCCCCGGGAAGCAAATTACCGAACAATGATAAAAGATTAGATTATAGGAGTGATTATGGTGGTAGGTTTAATAATAATATGACTGGGGAGGGCGGGTTGTTGGTTACTGATGGGAGGGGTGGGGGGTTTGGGAAAGAAAGGGGGGTGGGTGAACAGGCGGGT
This sequence comes from Oconnorella tubifera, assembly GCA_034700105.1. Lineage (NCBI taxonomy): Eukaryota > Metazoa > Annelida > Clitellata > Enchytraeida > Enchytraeidae > Oconnorella > Oconnorella tubifera. Next base: position 8,351 of record JAQIXG010002209.1, on the reverse strand, counting down.
GGGATGTACGGGGAGCAAGGGGGGGTAAAGTTAGGGGGGAGTTCTGTGTCTAGTCCAGTGGGGGGGGCAGGGAAGGAGGGGCAGGAAAAATTTGGTAAGTTCACATTTTATTTTTGATACGAGTCGAGTGATTTGATTAAATGATATATGTCTGATATTTGCATTAAAATGTTTGACTTCATTTGTTACAAATTTACATTTAACAGCATATGAATGAAAAATGTCGTAATTTTATTAAAACATTTAAGCAAACTAAAAAATGCTTGAAAAGAGTAGAGATAGTAAAGTCACTTGTTGTCAAATCAAACTTCATTATATAAAAAAATTATGTGAGAAAATTGATTTAAATGAAATTAAAATGTTTTAATATATTTGTTCTTTTTTGCGAATCGAACCATTTAAATGCAATTTAAGTTACCATTTGGATTAATTTTAATGCGATTTAAATAAGATAGTTTATTTTTATTCCCCAGGTGTCTGTTTTGCGTGCGGTGAGAGAATATTGAGCGCTGTAGAAGCGTGTCAGGCCATGGGTCGTCTCTATCACGTCGCCTGCTTTATCTGCACATCTTGCGGTACGTTTTCTGAATTCTTTTGAAAAACTTTATTAATTATACAATGAAATGATCTCTTCTTTATTTGTATTCAGTGTTTCATATCTGGTTCTTTATATAGTATTTTATATATTTCATCACTTTAAGTAACGATAACTGAATATTACATGTAGCATCATTTTAAAGAGTTGTAAGGATAATGATTAAGTAAATGAACCAGCTGCCATTCAATTGAAAATATAATTGGAGTTCCTTATAGAAATTAAACATGAAAATTAAAAACATGGAAAGTGTTTCTCGGACTGTAAACAGAGGTTAGTTCTGATGTTTAGCTTATTAATAAAGAATCTCTCTAAATAATTATAAATAATGTATATTCCTTTTGTTGTGAAAGGAAAGGATCCTGAACTCATATTGCATAAGGATTTTGTTTAAAAAGAAACTTTAAAAAGTTTATTAATGCCATTTAAATTGTCCTCGAAGTAAGTTAGAAGATGTGTGAAAAATGTCTGGCATGCAAATTATAACCAGCATTTGCTTGATGATTATTAAAAAGTAAATAAAATGATTCCGGAAGACAGTTCAAGCAGAAACAAGGGCTGCCAATGCGTAGAATCTAGATAATAAATAGGTACTGTTTACAAATGGACCGTTATGATGACTGGATTGCTGTATATTGCAACAGGTAGGACATTGAGAGGCAAAGCTTTCTATAACATACAAGGCAAAGTCTATTGTGAGGAAGATTATTTGGTCTGTATGCATTTTATCTCTAGAACTAGTTTACAGACTTTGGTCTTCTCTAGGTTTTAATCTTGCTATGTCTAGCAATATTTGGTCTGCTGTGTTGTTAGGGTTAGGTTTATGGCGTTTTTAGGCAATCATTTTTGCTATGAGTATAGTTTGCATGATACTTTAATTAAAGACAGCCTTTATAGTTCTGTCATTTCTTTACTGTCTGTCCATTTCTTTACCTTACTGTCTGTCCATTTCTATCCTTTACTGTCTGTCCATTTCTTTACATTACTGTCTGTCTGTTACTTTACATTACTGTCTGTCCATTTGTTTTAGTATTCTGGATTTCAACAGACAGCAGAACGTTGTGTGGTTTGCAATCATCTAATCACAGATCAGGTTAAAAATCATAACTTTACTTTTTAAAGTTTTATTTGGTAAAATATTGAATTACAATCAAAAATTAATTTGGATTTTATTTTATAATAGTATAAACGGATAATCAGGCCTACTAATAGACAGATAACTCGACGTCTAGATGATCAGACAGACATATAGACAGACAGATAATCAGACATACAGACAGACAATCAGACATACAGACTAACAATCAGACATACAGACAGACAATCAGACATACAGACAGACAATCAGACGCACAGACAGACAATCAGACATACAGACGGATAATCAGACATACAGATGGACAGAAAACCAGATATAGATATTAGAAAGACATATAGACATGCAGACAGATAATCAGACATGCAGACAGACAATCAGACATACAGACAGACAATCAGACATACAGACAATTAGACATACAGACAGACAATCAGACAGACAATCAGACATACAGACAGACAATCAGACGTACAGACAGACAATCAGACGTACAGACGGATAATCAGACAGAAAGATAATCAGACATGCAGATAGACTTATAATCAAGCATACAGATGGATAATCAGACAGACATATAGACAAACAGACAATCAGACATACAGACACATAATCAGACGTACAGACAGACAGATAATAAGACAAACAGGCATATAGACAGACGCACAGACACTCAGACGGACAGATAATAACGTCTGTACACAGATTCTACAAGCCACAGGCAGGTCCTATCACCCAGGTTGTTTTCGTTGTTGTAAATGTGACGTGTGTCTAGATGGTCTCTCATTCACTGTGGATGTTGATAACAACGTCTACTGCGTCAATGACTATCATAGGTGTTGGTCACTTCTTTTCTCTCTTCTTTAATTTGTTCCTAATTTAATTGATGGAGAGATATTTGGTCAATGATCAATATTCTAATAATGATAATGATTAATATATAAATTCATTAGTTCAATATTTTATTGATTTAATTCTAACATTTTATCAGCTCAATATTGAGCTGATTTTGTTGAATCATCGCGTTAAATCGTCTCGTTTATTGCTGATAAGGTTTACTTCGGGAACAATAATTGGTTGAAGTTCTATAGGCGCTTGCCCCGCATTATTTCTAAAGGAAATGTTTTACTGGGTTATGAGTCAAACGTTCACTCATCACTTTGCTTTTATTTCTTTTGTTTACATTGTACTTATTACAATCTAATTATCTCTTTTTGATTATATTTTTTGTGCTGATTTAGTAGCATTTATTTGAGCCATTTGCTGATTAATATTTGGTAATTAATGCAAAGAATAGAGAATTTGTTTAACTGGGGTTAGATCAAGTGTAGTGTGAATGTGAGTGTCGGACGAATTTATGGATGGATGGATGAATGGATGGATGAATGGATGGATGAATGAATTGATGCATGGATGAAGATTAATGGATTGATAGATGAATGATTCATGAATGAAAATCAAAATTTATACGATTAATGATAAGATTAATTATATTGATTATTTAATTATGAAAATTATAATTTAATAATTCAACAATGACTACAATATTATTATAAGGCAATATTCAGTTATTTAAAACCTGTCAATTCAATGTCTGAGTTCATTGACAAAGTGGTTAGAACGCTGGACTCATATGCGACAGGTCCCGGTTCAATTTCTGTGAATGCTTGCTAATTCTCTAACTCGCTGCACCCTTTAGTAAGACGCTGAAATTGACAGCTACGTTTGAGATATCATTCGTATAATACGGTAATACAGACGTTAAACTTGCTGCACCTTTAAATAAGACGCTTAAATTGACAGCAACGTTTGAGATATTATTCATACAATATGGTAATCCAGCAATTTAAATTGAATTAGTTTTTACCACTGCTGATATTTTAAATGTTTCTTTGTATTCAGACTCTATGCTCCTAAATGTTCAGCGTGTGGTGAAGCCATTGCCCCTGTGGAGGTTACTTTATATTTCAGTCTTTTATTTTGCCTCATAGGCAGACAATATAGATAACGATAAAATAAATATTAATGCAAATACAATATATAAAAATACAATATAATATAATATTTATATATATAAATATGAGTCAATTATACCAACTGTTCAATGGATTTTATAAAGCTGTATCTAACTAGATTATTGACAAGTAAATTTTATATTTCTTATATTTCAATCTTTTGGACATTTTTACTTTGAGCTTTAAATAAGTTTTCATATAATCGTTATTTAATTTTATTTCAACTTTAGACTAGATTTTATTTTGAAAAGATAAGAATAATAGAAATATTTGTCTTAACCTTGGCGTCATTCAGTACCGTCTGTACAATATTTGTTGTAACTGTTAAAAGTTAAACGGTGCAGCAAGGGCTCAATTCTGAGTCATAGTAGGAGTTGAAACCAGGACCTACTGGTTCTCAGTATTTCCATTCAGTAATAAGTGTCTTATAATATTTCTCGATTTTTTAGGATTGTTATTGTATTGTTTATCACTTGCAGTACTTTAGGAATAAATGAACGATTTTGATATTTCATTATATTTAGGGTCAAATTATTTGCCATATTGCGTTTTATAAGTCAAGTTTTCACTCATAACTTTTAGTTTCTGCATGAATAGTTCCCAGCAAGATAGCAATACTGTTCTGATGTTCAATCGTTTAACAGATTCATTCACATGTTGCACTCTTTTGATTTCTCGACTTATATAAATGCTAGGAGAGATAATTGTATGTCCAGCACGATTAATCAACTAAATTATAGCATAAATAATAGGACTCAGTAATTGTCATTTTAGTGTTATGATTACTGTATTGAGTGATATTGAATTAAATAAGCTATGAGTTTGATTATTGTGACTTATATAGGGTACAGTAGAGACAGTGCGTGTTGTGTCAATGGATAAAGATTTCCATGTTGACTGTTATCATTGTGAAGTAGGTTATATATATATATTAATGTGATTAGAGTTAAATTCTTTAGTTTTCTGACTGAATCAGAATATTAAAGAGATAAATGTTTGCTCATCACTTGGTTTCTGCTCACTTAGTTTTATCATTAAGTAACTTTCTTTTTCTGATGTAATATTAAATGATAACTAAACTGACATTGATGGAGAAAGTATTTTATGAAAGCATCTTTTTTGCATGCATACTTGCCCAATATGTCATATAGCATATATGATACATGCATATAGCGCACGTATATGACATGTGCATTTAGTCCACAAATGCATATATAGCAGCCTGAATTTTGAAATTCTGTAAAAAGAATGGCACAATCCGCATATACCCTTTGTATATGGGATTATTAAAAACTGGTATAACCCGAATTATACATTTATTTGAAATACTTTGAATATCAATTTATAAAATTGCTATTGAATTAAATGTGTAAAGAATTGATGATTGCTGAATTTGGAAAATATTGTCACTACGAAGAGTGAAAAGAACAATAAATTAAGTGTGCTTCATATTTAGAGAGAATATTTGAACGGAATGACCATTCTATTGTAGATCTGTGGAATGCAACTTACAGATGAACCAGAGCAGCGATGCTATCCTTTAAATGGACATTTGTTGTGTAGAAACTGTCATCTACAACAACTCGCTCATTAATTATCACTACACATATCTTATATTGTCTTATCTTTAATTACAAGTTATCATAATCCATCCAGTGTTTAGTTATTGGATGGGCTTTGTGGTGGATTTCAGGGAACCTCTTTAACTTATAGAAAATAATAATTTTATCTGAGATCAAATTCATCTGAGATTCTGGTTAAAATGTGCAAGGCGCACAGTTATTGCAGCTATTTTATTGGACCATTGTTATCTGATTATAATAAAGTCGTCTTACTAAACATAAAAACATTGTGTGATTTAAGACAATTTTAAGAAATATATACATATGCATAGAATCTGTACATAAATACAGAATCTGTGCATATACATATAGAATCAATCTGTACATATGTACAGAATCTGTGTATATGCATAGAATCTGTACATATGACATATGTACAGAATGAGTGTAGGGTCCCTGGAATCAGCCATTAGTCCATTGCTTTATAAGATATCCATTATGCTAAGGTGTTAGTTGTATATCGAATATAGATTATATTTTTGTATTTAGAATTATTCTTTAATCACTGCCTAAATTGTGTATTCTCGTTGAAATGTATATTTACATATCTGTAACAATAATGTACAAATATATATTTAATACAAAGTTATATTGATGTATAATTGGTGATTTGAAAAATACAGTTTATTAGCAATGAAAGTTTATCATTATTTCTCATCTACAGATCTTTGGTCTATGACACTAAGTCTATTTACATTTGGTTTCTCAACATTTGGTCTATCGTAACTTTACTCCTAACCTTACCTTTGGCCTTTATCCTAATTCAAACCATAACTTAATATTGCAGTAGACTAAATATTGTTACACCAAATGTTAAGACAAAGTGCTATAGAGCAAATTCTGTTGATCAATTATCGTGATACATTTTATAATATCGATTGTTTCAATGTATTATACCAATTTTCAAATATTGTAACATTTAAAATTTTGTCTTTAAACCAAAATTAGTTGTATTTTTATGCTCCGTTAACCAGTCATACTCAATGGCAAATTGCACAACTTTCGGTGTCAATCGTTCACTTATCACTTGATCTTAGCATATTATGTTTTAGATAACGCATGAACTGGTTTTTTGCTGCTCACAAAATTTTCAAAAGTATTGTAGTGTATCAGCAAAAATTGTAAAAATAAAATTTGGGAAAGTTTATTTTCAAAATTTTTATGCCGTAGTGTATCGTTAAAAAAATTTCTTTTATTTCCAAAAGTTTTATTTCCGAAAGTTGTATTCTGTAGAGTATCTTGGGTTTAACATCCCACCATTTAGCATACCCTGTGAAGTAAATTATAATTTCTGTACTAGTAGTATATATAGTTGTACGGTAATCATGTATAGTCAAGTGATGAGTGAATGCTATACTTTAAGCCAGTGTTCAGTAAATAATTTGCCTTTGAAAATTTGAAGGGCCAAGTAGGCATAAATATGCAACTGAGCTTTGATTTAGAGAAGAAATGTTTAAAGTTAGTATATTTTTAATTTGGAAACTGAATTTTAAATCTTTTCATCAAGGTTTATAAAACTGTGATGTTTTTGTAAAATATAGATCGAACTAACGGGTAAATCTTGCTGGTCGTAGAAAGAAAAATTGAGTAAATTATTTTGAAGAGAAATGCTATGATTATTTTACTGTCATTTTTGATGACTTTATAATTGTAGCGAATAAAAGTCCAAATTTATAATAAGTTTTATACTAGTATTTTTACATTGTAGCCTTATAGATATCGTACGTTCTCTATATTTGTATTACTTAGCAATGATTGCAGTATTTCTTTGATTTTAGGTCTCGAGTTAGACTTTTATTTTTATTATATTCATGCCATAAGATTAGATTGCTTCTTTTTAACTGATCGCTTTTTGGAAATACAAAATTCTATTTATTGTTTGCTTTTCATATATAAAGGAGACCTGTTGACTCGAAGGTTCAAAATATAACAGAATTCAAAATCTCGATGCAGACTTTGAGTTCTGAATAAAATTTATTTGCGCTTTTTAAACGATTTCAGTTTAAGGATTTATAAAACTTATTTAAAGTTTTATTGCAGATTATAATATAAAGTTTTAAATATTTTATGGTTTTACTTGAATGGAGTCGTATAGGATTAATAAATTAATTGTTTCTATACTAAATGATTCTGATATATATTCTGATTCTTGAGCACTATATTATATCATGTATTATAACATATACTTACATTATATTTGTTACCTCGACAAAACGGCCCCAAATACATTAACCCGACAAAACGGCCCCATCCATTCATTTAATAACCCTAAACTGAACCCTACCTAGCACTTACGCCAATTGTAATTCTAACCCAAATCCTAACCCCAATCATAACCATATGAATTAATAGTGGTGAGCCGTTTTGAATATGTCACCCCATATATTAGTATGTAATCAGTTAATATATTATATAATAAAACATCCGTTGTAAGTTTATATTCGGTATCATCAGTCTTGCCAAGCATGATTATATATTATAATATAAATTCTTTGAAGCAAATGTTTGCAAGTTTTTGTTAACATTCTATCAATGATGATAATTCTGAAAACTTATTAATGTATTTAATATTTCTTTTAACATTAAAATATGAATTTTATTCTTTTTTATTTTTAAATGATCGCCTATCGTTGCCTTGTTACAACAAAAGTTATTAAATGTTTACAGCCATAAATCAGATTAGTTTTTTATTAAAATATCATAACTGTATTTCTGTAAATTATTATTTAAATGTTAAAAATTACTTTTATGAAAAAATGTGAAGAAGTTTCACGATTGTGTCTAAATTAATGAAGTTGATTAAAATTGAAATTTGATTGGTAGAAATTGAATAGAAAATGAATAGAAATGAGTAATTCTCTATTTTTTATAACTTTGTTGTAGACTGATTCAGCTGCAACCTTATATTATCAGTATCACTGTACTATACAAATGATTTATTTTATATAACAATCTTGTATTCATTCATGCATGTTTAGTTATAATATGTCAGTATGTTAATTATTAAAATAAATAAATCAATA
>JAQIXG010002208.1:0-18450 GCA_034700105.1 Oconnorella tubifera | reverse complement strand
TCCATTCATAGAGAGAGAAAGAGAGAGAGAGAGAGAGAGAGAGAGAGAGAGAGAGAGAGAGAGATCTGGATAGATGACACACGGAGGTAGATATCAAATTTTAACCAAGGGATGAGTCGGAAGAAAAAACAAACTAAATGATCTTTCAAACAACTAAATGAGGGGGGGGGGAGTGGAGTATAATTTTTTATAAAACCACACTTTTATACGAAGCCTTCAAAACAATTTTCTAATTAAATTAATGTTTAAATGAAATAACAACAGAATAATTGATGACGATCAACTTTCTGAATTTAGACTAAAATAACTGAATTAGACAAAGCGCAACAAAGTTGCTAAGATAATTTTTCCATTTTTCTTCAAAGTGTCTCTCTCTCTCCTATAGTCGCCTTTTAACAACGGGGGTAACCATATTATAAGAGCGCAAATCCCTTAAAACATTTGTAACTCTTGTCCTTATTCTATAAAAATGTAGTCAATTTTATTCACTAAATAAAAATGTAATGAATAAGGGTCACTGCCCCTCAGTTATCCTCGCAATAACTTTGTTTTTACATGATATTACGCGCCTATGATTAGTCTCACTGATTAGTAGATGAATCGTCTCAATCTGGCACAAATAACAACAAGAAGAGAATCTGTAGACTGTCAGTCACTGTTCTTGACTGACGGGGGATTCATTGTGACCACTGATCACTCATCGCTGACCGAAAATAGTTTTGTTCAAATTGTTGGCTGTAAAATTAATATCTATCGCGGAGTAATAAGCCAAATTTAATACAAACTTGTAAAGTGGTTTGTTTTATAGATATAGTGAAGTCTCGTGAAGAATATTGATTTAAAATTTAAACAAAAAGTTGTGTGTTGAGAGAAACTATATAGATGATTAATTCATTTTCATGATTCATCGAAGTATAACCATTGAATATTATATGATAAGCTTACTCATACCAATATTTCGTTCACAAGCTTGAGTATAGCATTAGCTAACGATATGCAAATGATCCGTTCATTGCGCTTAAAAAATGAAATCTTATCTACACTACAATATAAATAAATAAGTAACAACTTTGCAGTTTATTTTTTGATGGAGGGACACGGTTTCCCTTTCAGAATCTCGACATATTCAGAGGCTCTATTACCCCCTACGTATCAGAATTTTATTATTTTATTCTAGACATAATAATCTGTGACAACTGAAAATTGATTTAGCAACAGATGTTGCTAAATCATACTGTGAAATTGTCAAGAGGAGTATTGGTTATATTTAATATCTAAATATATGCAGTAAGAAATATCTTACTCTTTACTTTGTTGCTTCTCATTCAATTTCCCTCCCTCACGAAATAAATTAGAACAATGATTCATAAACTGAAGATATTATTTCTACCTAGGGTCCATTCATTCGTGTACACTCTCGTCAATTAAAATCTTGTTTGAATTCTTTTCCGGTTTAAGCCATTGCCAGTGAGTGTAGATTTTTATTTATTTTTTAATCAATTTTTATCTAATTCAATCCCCTTAAATACTAAATAATATCAATAATTAATTATTCCTAACAATAATAGAATTTGCGTCATTGTATTTTAATCTATATCTAGTCGAAATTCTGTGCTTTTAAAATTATTTTTCAGCTTTCAGATGTTTGTGATGTTTTGTTAATTGTTTGAGCGATATTGTATTCTTTTACAGAAAATTTATTCAATAAAATAAATGCATAAAATAGTGTTTAATTTTTATTTGGGGCCGGATAAAAATATTATGGGGTCAGTCATTTTTATAAGTTTTCAACTCAAAAAGTTTATGAGTTTTCAACTTGCAACGGTGATCTCTTAATGTATTATTAAGATATGTAGTAAAAAATCTATTATTAGTGTGGGGGGGGGGAGTTTTAGTGTTTCGAGCCCTGTGTTTCCCATGTTTGACTACTTCCGTTATATTTTCTTAATTTCTGATCACTAATTGACCGATAATTTATACTTTTATGTCGTTCTAGTTTATAATTACTACAAGAATCATTATAACCACCACGAGAATACTCTTTCTTTAACCGTTATCATAACTTTGAACTCTCTTGATTCTAAAGTCTTGTTTCTGTCTTTAGTTTTTCCCAGGCAGACATGAAGTTCAATAAATTAGTGACGTCATCGCGTCGCAAGCAGCGACAGCGTCATTTCAACGCGCCATCTCACATCAGGCGTAAGATAATGAGTGCGCCACTGTCCAAAGATCTGCGTCAGAAGCACAACTGCCGTAGTATTCCCATTCGCAAGGATGACGAAGTACAGGTGATGACAGAGTTTGAATAGCTTTTCTAATTTATTCTTAGGATTAGGGTTAAGTTTATGGTGTGCAATGCTTTAGTAATACGTTTGAGTTTATAGTTGATGCGGAATTTTAATGTCTTTCAAAATGTGAAATTGGCTAATACGCCGGTTTATTCTTAGCGTTTGGGTTAAGTTTATGGTTGGTAATGGTGTGAAAATGTCAAATGTAATTATTTGTTCTGAGGACTAGGGTTAGGGTTACAGTTGATAAGGTTGAGGTAATTGACTGGGCTGATTTGTCTGGTTAATCTATTTAAGATGAAGTTTTCTGGTTTATATATTTGGCATTAATTTGTTCTGGTAACATATTCAACTTTGTTAAACTTAGATAACTATTTTGATAATATTATTTGGATTGATACATTGTGTTGTTTCAGATATTAATTGTTCATATGCTCTATTGTATTTCTATTGTTGTCTATTGTGACGATTTTTTTATTTTTGTTAAATTTTTATATTGCATTTTGTTTAAAGGTTGTAAGAGGTCATCACAAAGGTCAGCAGGTTGGCAAGGTCGTTCAAGTTTATCGCAAGAAGTTTGTGATTCACATTGAGCGCATTCAGAGAGAGAAGGTGAACGGCGCAACAGTGCATGTTGGCATACATCCCTCTAAGGTAGGCACTCAACTGTTGCGTCAGTTTTTTATATCAATCAGGCGCACTAGTCATTTAGTGATAAAGTAGGGTATTGCGATAATTCATCTATGGACATTTGTTTGTGATAATTTTTTCTTTAGAAATTTTGTCTACCCACATTTGGTTTACTGCGATATTAGGGTTAAGGATAGGTTTAAAGCTAGGGTTAGACTAAATATTGGTAGATCAAATGTCTGTAGCTGGAGTTTCATGGGCCGAAAAATCTGTGGATCAATTATTGCAAAACAAGCAATATAATTTGTTTGTTTTGTTTATACATTCATTAGTCTTGTTTTGTTATAAATTTAAATAAGAAATATAAATTTCTTTGGGAACAAAAATTGTTGAAGATTTCTACGCAATTGATTAGTTATTCCCAAAGAAAAATTATTGAATGCATTTATTTACGAGTCAGTTGCTCACCAATATTTTTATTTCTGTATTAAACAATATGCCATTAAATAACATGTTTGTGCTGATGTGACGTTAAGCGATAAGAAACTTGATAATCGTCTTGTAGGTAGTGATAGTGAAACTGAAGATGGATAAAGATCGCAAAGCCATCCTAGAGAGAAAGGCCAAGTCCAGACAACAAGAGAAGGGAAAGCACACAGAGGAGACCATCATGGAGACGTCTTAGTAGACTTTAGTCTCAACTCTGAGAATACGCACAATTTTATCTCTACTTTGAAAATACATCCAATTTACGTAGTCGTATTATTATATGTACGCAAAATAAATTTTAAGAAGTTGTAGACGATTGTCATTCTGCGATTGCATTGATGTGATAAAATTTAATACAAATTTACGGAATATTTGTTCGTTTTGTTGTTGTTAATTCACTTTACAACATGTTAATACTAAATAAACATTGTGTATTGCTGCGTATTACGTAATAAAACAAGAAATACATAGTACAGTTTTCTTTAAACTGTATTTCTATTCAAAGAATTTAAACGATTCATAATAGGAAGAGATATTAATGAATTAATATATAGATCTTGATGACTAAGTTCACGAGAACATGATTTTATTTCAAGTATTTAAACAAGTATCTCCGTATCTAAACATAAAAATAATACACTCGATTGATTGTAAAAATGTAGAATAATTCAATATCCAGCAACTGTTGAATTTTGTTTACAATTTAAAAACGATGGTCTTCGTTAATAGTAATTTGGATTCTGTCATCAAATAGCTTCTTTATTCGGTAAAAATGTTGCGCTTGATCAAATATTAAATTGATAAGTTATCTATCTCTTAGATTGAAAAAACTGGTTCAATTAAAATCATACCAGCCAGTTGTTAATTCAATTTATAAGCCGTTATACTTAAATGGATTTTATCTTGTCCGCTAAACCCGTTTACCATTTACTTTTTCTTACGTTCCCCTCGCTTCCCCTTTTTCTTTGGTTTGGGTGGTGGTGGTTTTCTCTGGGTTATTGGTTGCAGCGTAACCTTATACACCCTCCCGTGTTTCACTACCACAACTTTTGGTTTAACCTCGTAATTAGCGTGTTCCTTCCCCTCCCACTCGGCATTCCTACTTCCCTCTAACATCTTCTGCGCCTCCAGAAAGTCCTCATTTACGCAAACATCATCCAGGTCTAGTTCGACAAGAACGCAGGTTGGCGTAAAGGCAGCGGTGAGGAGAAGTAGAGCTCCGTTGGATGTCAGAGGATTTCTTCCGATGTACAATGACTCCAAAGTGGAATTCTTTGCCAGACCTTTTGCCAATGATCCTGCTCCTTTTTTTGAGATCCTGTTACAAGCAAGATTGATACTTTTCAATGTTTCATTCTTAGCCAGACACTTGGACATCGCAACAGCTCCGGAATCTGACAAACCATTGTACGAGAGATCAATCCGGGTGATGTAGAGGTTCTCAGTGAGGCCCTTGATCAGTCGTGTCGCAGAGAGGCATCGGAAACGATTCCAGCTGAGGTCTAAGGACTCGAGCGCCTCGTTTCTGGTCAGGGCGAGCTGGAGGGCGGGGCCTGAACGCTCCCCTAGATTGTTGTGACTGAGGTTGAAGTCAATGACGCGATCGTTGGCTAGAAGAGCACTGGCGAGGTATGAAGCTGATCTGTCATTGATGTTGTTGCCTGTCAGTCAAGTTATCTTGAGATAATTGTGTTTATTTATGCACTGACAATATTACTAATTAGGCGCAATGCATAGCTGTATAAGGAAATAGCTTTATGAGGCGCTGAACATAACATCTTCATATCGCAATGACTATTAATAGCAATAGTAAGTAACTTCAAGTCAGTACCAGATCATATAAGCTAATTACTTCCACTACAAATAAGTATAGTATAAACTACTGAACTACGTAAACAGTATAAAGTTTAATTCGGTAAGTTTAGAATGCTGCATATTTGAATATAGGCCTCTTACGTGTAAAAAATCTACGTTGTAAAGGTCTTACAAAATATTCAATAGAGTTCGAAGGCTCTAAATATTGAGATACTACCACATAAACCTTAATATTATATTTCATTTCAAGATTCAACTTTAATACTTTATTTAATTAAAAGCTGTAACCTGCGAGACTCAAGTGTTCAACGCTAGTGTTCTGCGGTAGAGCAGCAAATATGAACTGAACACCTTCATCTTCCAGCTGATTGTAGTCGAGATTGAGCTTCTTTATGAAGAAACTTTGTTTTAGCACTTCGGCTATGTAGCTTGCTCCTAAATCAAATATGAGGTATTTTAATAAAGCTTGATGTCTGTTTAGCCATCGAGTGACGATGTCACTCATTGGAATTGCTCAGTATGATCCGAAAAGACCACACAAGCTCCATCCAAACAGTGAGGACGAGCCATCAACTGAGTGAGAAAAACATTTCTGTAGTTAGTTTGCTAAAATCAAAAGTCTTTTAGTGTTCAAAGATATCAGTTTAAAATAAAACTACTGTAGAATGTCTTGACTGTTCTTACACGAACCTTGTGCAGCGATACAGTTATGCTCGAGATCAATAACCTCCAAGGTAGTGTTCTGCAGAAGAGCCACACAAATAGCCTGAACATCCAGCGGCCTTATACTGTGGTACTTCATCGTCAGACTCGTCTCCTTTAAGTTGCGCAGGACATAGTTGATGGGCACCACCCCAAGCTGGCTGCAAGCCGCCACGTAAGCCACCGCCTCGGTAAAATCAAACACATCAACACATTTATCCTTATGCTCGATGTTTGTCGTGTAGTAGATCACGTGACTGACGTCATCATCAGTAGTTTTCTTCAGCAGATGATCAAACACACCGGTATAAGGCTGTGGCCAGTTAAGATCTGGGATACCCTCACCCAGGGCAGCCTTACGAAGTTCCTCAAAGGGAATCTTGTAGTCAGTGGGAGCAGTCTTCTCAGAGGGCTTCCTTGATTTGGGTTGTTGGTAAGGTTTTGGTGGGCAGAATACATCAGTCGGGGGATCGAAATCAAAAGAGTTTGGGAGTGGGTAGTCAGATGGGTCCTCGGGGTCGACTGGTGGTGGTGGTGGTCCGCCAGTTGTTGTTACTGGTTTGGTTTCAGTTCCTGGAAAATCAGCCTCAGAAGATATTTCGTTAGAATGAATGGACATGATTGTGCTCTTAAAAGTTAAATTGTTGTGATTTGTTGCATTAGTTAAAGCTTGAAATAATGTACAGCAAGTTACATTAATTTTATGGCCTGGATCTAGTCTCTCTAGTAGACTCTCTACAGTCTCTAATAATGATATTTTGAGACGATGTAAATGTTGCTATATAGCATATATATTGTAGGCTAAGCTAGCAGCTTTATGTATAATTGTTTACATAAATGAAGTTACTGCATAGTGACGCTGATCAAAGATTTTAGCTTTTACAACGATTACATACAAAGATTTCAGCTCCATTAAAAAATTCGTAAGTTCAAATAGAAGACACAATAGATTAAAACTTCTACCTAGAATTAATTGAAAATCAAAAAAATTCCCCAGCAGCTGGGAAAATCTACAACTTTCATTAGTTTGTTGATTTGCTGTCTTAAGTAGTTGATATTTTTAACAAGTTTCTACTACTACTACATCTTCTTTTGATGAAAGAAATAAATCAACCCCCTCACCCCCTAAAATTTTGAAATTTCTGAGAATAAGAAAAAACTTAACAACAATGAAAGTTGCTTCATTGTACAATTTTCTTGAATTTTAATCTTAATCAAAGTTATACCCAACTACTAATACATAGAAAATGCCTTTACAAGTTTACATGCAACATATTTACACAGTTATATCACATAATGTATAATCACTGGAGGTAGGATCTCGGATTTCTTGAGAGAAAAGGAGACGAAACATTTTGAACTACGTTACCTTTTTGAAAATTATTCTAAACAAAAATCTAAATATAAAATAAATTTAATGTGAGGGAGAGAAGTGAATTCTGTTTAAAAATTTATACGATTTGTTTACAGAATTGATATAAAAATACTATTTATAAGTTGATGGTGCTTATGACCCACCCCCTCACCCCCTGTAGATCCGACCCCCCTCATGCAATGTAATAAGAAGGAATGAAAAGTAACAATCTTAACTATACTGTCAAGGCACAAGTACAAAACATTAACAAAAATATATCGATATTTTTAATCATCATTCGACAGATGGCGTCGCAGTAAATCAAATTATATAAACATATATCAAGTGAAAGAGAACAGTTACATAACTAATTAATTAATTACACATTTTCATTAATAAAATTAACTAAAGAATTTGATTACTCAAAAACAGTTTAGAAATCTTAAACTTGATTTCACAGTTCAGATTTTGTTTGAAAAAAAAAAGAATTGCAACAGAGAAAGTTTCGAGTTTTTCGTTAACGTCACATCAGCACAGTTTGCTAACGTCAAGTGAAAATACAGCATTAAGACACAATTATAATATCAAAACATGAAAGTTTTAGCAAATATCAACAATAAAAAAAAGAGAGAGAGAGATTACAAAGCAAATGCAACAAATGTTGAACACAAAGGTATCAAAATGTAAGAGATACATAATTCAAGCTTTTAAAAAGGCAAAAATGCAAGTTGTACATTTATTATACAAAATAACGCGTTCGAAAAATTACACTAATATATACAAAGGTAATTAATGCTATTATACGACACACCGCACCTTGGAATTACCAGAGCAATGCATACGGTATGTTAGAAATACACGATACGATTCAATGAAGCATCCGGCTTCCGATTTCAGGGACAAGGGATAATTTCAGGGGCAATTCAGTAAAAAATTGATATAATCATTTTACATTATTTTGTCAATCAATCAAAAAAGTATAATCTTTAAACAACACTAACAACAATTAGATGCAGGGGGGGGAGGGTGGTTAGGGTAAAAACATGCAATTACACAAATAAAATTGCTGCCATTCAAATATCAAACAGCAACACGTATCAAAAAAATTCCAATGTCATTTACATCCATAAATGCATCTTCAAAAAGAAAGAGTTCATGAGAAATTGAAACTTTCAATTCTCAAATAAAAATGTCATTTACACGAATGCATCGTCTGCAGATTCGTAACTTTGTACATTTAATAAAATGTAATTTAATAAGGATGGAGAAATAATAATGCTTATAGAAATGTCTGACAGATCATTTTGTCTATATTCTAACCATAAGTTATTCCGTTATTACGTTAATACATGAAATCAATAAAAGAGCAATCACTCATCACTCGACATTTTTACTGGCAGGAAGCTATTTTATGACATAAAATTGTACAAAAAATGAATCCCGTTACTAGTACTTTAGAGAGTAATAATAACGTTACTAATAGTAATAGCACACATAATATGCGTTTAATTGAAGAAAATATAAAGAAAGTGAAATTGGTAGGACATCCCAAATTAGTCTCTGGTCATGAATCGCTGATTAAACGTAGCACAAGACAGACTAGTCAGACGTGTAGAGCGTTAACATAGACGTGAAACGTGTGAAAGAATTCATAAACGCGCTTAAAGGAGTCAACGCAATTTAAACACGTGAAAATATGTCAAAATACTTCTAATTTAAGTCAAAACACATGTTTACACATATTTATTTATTTTCTCTCATCTCAGATAATACACGCATGGAATGTCTAACTAATCCTGATATGTATAACCTGTAGATCAACTGAGGGGGGGGGAGAGAGAAAAGAGGGGGGGAGGGAAAAGGGAGGGGGTAGCTCTAAATTTAACATCAAGAATAAAATTATTTTCCCATAATAACACAAGTTTTACATATTTACGAAAAAAACACAAAAAATTTAAAGTAAAAAGTTAGCAAAACTTGACAATGCCATTTGAGTTCAGCTTTAACAATTAGAATAAAACTTAATAAATTTACTCGAATTTCTTACATTTTAATTTAAGAGAGCATTTGATATATATATCACCTTATTCACAGTTAAATTTATACCTCCCCCCTCCCCTCTCCCCCTCCCTCTCAATACTAAAATACAGAACAGAAAACAATCAAACACAATACTAATTATCAATCAATCAACTGCTTCACACGCCCCACAACCAATCAGATTGATCGTATCAAACGCGCCTAATAACGTGTCTATTGACAGGGGGCGGAGTCTGGGACCTCGTACTCTTGATGCTATTGGACGGTGAGCACGACGGATCACTTGACATGGATGCGTACTGAGAATCTGATCCCTTCTTGTCTACATCACTCATCACCTCTAAACCCATCCCAACATCCCTAGATGTTAAACCCATCCCAACATCCTTAGATGTTAAACCAATCCCAACATCCCTAGACATCAAAACAATCCCAACATCCCTCGACAATAAACTTCCTGTCACGAAATCGTCGTCGATATCAGTCATTACAATCACCGAGTCATTCTGGATAAAATCCGCGTGGTTATTAGCGTATAGCGGAACTGTTTGGGATTTTGCGGAATCCCTAGGAGGATATCTGGATGGATCTTTTGTGGATTGTGAGGGGAGGAGGCGGGTGAGGGAGTTGATCTCAGGGGGGTCCGGTAGGTTGCCGTTATTGTCGGCAAAAACGTCGTCGTCGTTCGAGACGTCGAGTTCATCAGTGGGGAGACTGAGGCTGAGATAATTCTGCATCTGTTTAGTGGAATAAATCATACGTCACATCAGCACAAAGTTATGTCACCTCAGCACAAAAAGACTTTTGTGCTGTTTTTTTGCATTGGGACTGCAGAATAGTCACGAATAGTCGCTCAAACGTTTGATTAAAATCATGATGATAAAGATGATGATAATGATGATAATAATGATGATTGAGAATGATTCGATAATTACCGTGATAAAGATGATGATAATTATGATGATTGAGAATGATTAGATGATTACCGTGTCTGATTTAGAAATCATACAATCAAAGTCATGAACAAGTCGTTCAAAGTCTGGTCTAGCGTTGGGATCAGCTCTCCAACAATCCATCATAATATCATAACTAAACAGACAAGCACACATAGAAGTAAACATACAGAGAGAAACACAGCTCTCCAACAGTCCATCATAATGTCATAACTACACAGACCCGCACACATACAAGTAAACATACAGACAGAGAGATAGGCGAAATAGGTATGAAAACAGACAGAGAGGTAGGCAAACAGGCAAGCAGGCAGACAGACAGAGATAGACAAGCAGACAAACAGACCACCATCAGACAGACAGACAGACAGACAGACAGACAGACCAACAGACAGACAGACAGAGAGACAGATAAGACAGACAGGCAAGAAGACGGACAGACCGACAAACAGACAGTAATAATAATTGTTTACAGTATCTGAGAAGCCAGCTCTGGTTTATCTAAACGATTTCCTTGTTTTAACATCTGATACAGGTTCTCCACTGCAAAAGACGGATATGGGTTTTCCCCGTACGTAAAAATTTCCCACAACAAAACTCCGAAAGACCACCTGTAAGAAAAATAAAAAATAAATCATAGCTTTTTATTTAAAATTGTAAAAATGACAAATTGTACATATTATAATTGCTCTTTTGTTATCTAACGTCACATCAGCACAGATGACAGATGACAAAAATATTCCATTAAAATTTAATATAAAGTCCCCAGATTAATGTTATAATAGAAAAAAAAGATAAAGAAAGAATCTTACACGTCGCTTTTAGACGTGTAGCGATTATCCTGCAGCGACTCTAGCGCCATCCATTTAACAGGTAAACGACACTGAAACAAATGATATCGTAATAAAACAAACTCAGAAATAGAACTTCACATTATTCTTATTAACATTACCATTAAAAGTATAAAATGATGAATACATTTATATGCATATCAATATCTGAATATCAATATATCAAATGTTCACACAGATATATCTTGATATACATTAAGCGTTGTATCAACAAAATACTTCCCCCGCTACCCCCCCCGTGTAAACAATTTTTTTAATCTTACGTCTGTAGTTCTCCTGTAGTATTCTTTCTCCTTGACGTCCCTTGTTAGCCCAAAGTCGGCTATTTTCAGAATCATATCATCAGCGACTAGTACATTACGGGCTGCCAAGTCTCGGTGAATGATCTGTAAATAGTCGCGATATACCTTTAGATAATTTTAGATAAAAATAAAGTAAAATCATTTTTATTCTCGCTTAATATTTAATGTTCAATAAAAAATAAAATAACATTTAATCTTGTTTTCATCTTTCGTTAATGCTATTAAATATTCAATAACAAAAAGTCAAATATTATGCAAGTTATGAAAATTTGCATAGATTTACACTATAAGGAATTAAGCGTTGATTTGCATATTTAAATTTAGCGTCAATTATAATATCTACTTTTTTAGATGACAGAAATTCCATGCCGCGTGCCACTTGTCGCGCGAATGACGTCAGATCTTTGAGTGTCAGTGGCACGAGAAACGCGTCGTTTGATGACGTGTCATCTAAGAGACGTGAAGGACGATGACTGCGGAGGTACTCAAGTAGATTACCTTCAGGAGCAAACTCTACGATCACCTGGAGGGGACCTGTGAACAAACATTATCATTGTCATCATTATTATCATTGTTTTATAGTCATTATCATCACGATTATCAGTATCATCATGAAGACTTATATAAAACTATCCAAAACCAAAACCCATATAAAATCAAGAGAATGCGTAACCTTACCATAATTTCAACCCAAACCTAATTCTAACCATAACCCTACCTCTAATACTAACTCTAACCTTTCACCATCATCAGGCATAAAACCCGCAACCATAAGTTCTAACATCCCAGAGTGTTAACCACTAGACCAAATGCGCTTCTACCCTAGTAGATGTAAAAGTTTGTGAAAACTTAAAGCTGAGTGTCAATTTTATTTAATTCCACAAAAATTAAAATTACTTTTCAGCATTTAAGCACCAATGGCTGCAGCCCAAAGTACTTAGCTGGCTGCAGCCCATTTTAACTTTGGGCTGCAGACTATTCTTACGGACAAACAATTACAATTATCAGCATAGATTCTATATGTTAGTCATAAAGAAGAAAATATTGCACAAAACAACGCATCAGTCCCACCATCAGATTGTGAGCAGCATCCTAGCAGATTGATGATGTTCATATGTTTCCCTATTCCCTTCATTGTTTCCATTTCCTTGACGAGATCACAGTGATCACGTTCTGTAGCATCATCTGTTCAAACAAGTTATTTAACGTCACATCAGCACAATCCAATATAAATTATACACACGATAACATATATACTATATATATAACAATATAATATAACATATTCTACTTGCTTATCGCTCTGTTTCATTGATTTGACGGTTTAAAAAATCCCGACTAATTTCATTATTTCTAATATACAGCAATTATAATATAAAAATTATATTAAAATAATACAAAACTACTATAATAATGCAAGAGTTGCCGGTAACCTACCGCGTAACATTTTGACGGCAACCACGGTAGTTTCAGTTCTTCCTACCAGACCAGTGGCGTAACCTTTATGCACTCTACCAAAGGCACCCTCACCCAGCAACTCAGCTATAACTAACCTAAGCAAGCAAACAAAAACAGATCTTACTAAAGGATGCAACAAGTGATAGAGTTCAATTATAGAGACTTGGATAGATGTGGATAGATGTTGAATTAAGTGTCTTACTAAGGGTGCAACAAGCGATATACAGTATAAATACAGAGACTCTGAAAGCCATGAACTTAAGCGTTTTACCTTACTAAAGGGTGCAGCAAGCACATATCAAAGTTATTTACACAGTATTTATCATTCTTGTATTTTCATTGAATTCAAATAAATAATTAAATAAGAAAAATACAACAAATAAATTGCAATAAATAAAAACTAAAAACATATAAGAAAAAAAAAGTAATCAAAATAAAGTACAAAATAAGAACTAAATTACGTACTGTTGACGGGGGAATTCCCAGTTGACATCCAGGGGCACCTCTCCCCCCATCCTCCTCAAGTACAGCGGACTTCTCTCCAACACGACCACATGCTCCTTAGGCTTTCTTACCCTACGATAACAAACTGCCATGACGACTATCACCACGATGACTATAGTCACAGAAACACCGACAACTCCGCCCACAACCTGCCCCTGGTTGCCCTCGGAGATGATGGTGATCGCTGATTGGTCAGAAGTAGGTCGCGGTATGACCTCGATCCAAGCAAATCGGGCCACGCCCCTGGGCTCTATGACACTGGCTAGCACGCAGGAGTACCAGCCAGCGTCTGATTGGCTGAGATTTAAAAGTGGGAGGAGTCCGCAGTCCACTTTATCACAGGGAGGGCGCTGTGGAATGATTTAACAGAATTACGTAATTTAATTTAATTTTTTTATAAAATCCTTATAATTAAAAATCTTACTAAAGGGTGCAGCAAATAACAGAAATAATAAAAACATGCATAACCTTAGCACATTACTGGTCTCCAACGCACAACCCATCGATTCCAAACCAGCAGCTCTAACCACTTCACCAGCAAGCTTACACAACTTTTATTTACTCGCTTGCTGCACCCTTTAATAAATCACACAACGTACCTCTATCTCCACGCTGTACCAATTACCGTCGTCATCAGTATACGACCCATTGACGCTATAATGACGTCGCCAGTATGTCATGACTTCATCTGCGCTAACATAACGACACACAAGTTCCGTGTCACTTCCCTCGTACACAGTCTTGTTCTCTGGCACAAGAGTGAACTCTGGAGGGGCGCGATGAACAACTGAGGGACACAGAGAAATAAACAAAGATTTTAAAATAAAAAGAATTATTAATCATAAGAAAAACAACAACTGTAATAATTAAGGTTAGGATTCATTAAGAATCAATCCTAAACTTAACTCTAACCCTAATCAACCCTAAACATAACCTAGTTTTAACCCTAACCAAAATCATAACACTCAAAATTAATAGTAATGTAGAAAAACAAAATAAAAATAAAGTAGAATTTAATCTTACTAATAATATTGAGTAGAAAAGATCTTGTTATTTGTTCTCCATCAAATTTCTTCCTCCTCACAACACACGTATAGTTTCCCTTGTCTGCCGCTGCGATGATGTTCTCTATTCTCAGGAAATCATTTCTTATTGTCGGCTTCCTCTGTAACAACAAAATCATCTTAGTCACATTGATAAATCAATAATCGATCAATCCAATATTCAACCCACTAATCAATCAAATAATCAATCAATCAAATCATCCATGACGAATAACTAATAAAGAACAGCAACAAACAAATAACAAAACTAATTACAAAATGCAAAAGAAGAAACAAATCCTTAAGAAATAAAAGAATCCTTTAAACCAGTACCCCGTGATAAGGCCGGGTCCAGTTTTCCTGCCCATCTTTCAGCCAGACTATACTTGGGTCATCTAGATTAGAGGTGCAGTAGAACTTGACGGTCTCGTGCTGAGGTTGGATGACTTCCACGACTGAATCATTGCTGTAATGTCTACTGTCTATCCACTTTATCCCTACATAAATATTGATGTCAATATATATCAATCTTTATAGTTAATAAGTCAACATAAACTAACAGGTTTAAAACTGAAATGAAATGAGTTTTTAAGAATTCAATTCCATAACTAGAAAGGCTTTAGTCTAGTACTTAATAATACAACAGAAAAAGATTCACATCAATTAAACCTCATACTTAATTACTAATTTTTAAAATTAACCCTTATATTTTATATTGCGTCTGATAGTCAGACATAAGTATGATCAAAAAACCGGCATGATCTATGATCAACTAATCATCTATGATCAACAAATGATGTATGATCAACTGAAGTGCAATGAAGAATCATCAAGTGATACAAGTTATAAAGAAGAACTAATCTAACATCATAAATCAGTTTGATACTTAAAACTCTCTTGTAAAAACACTGCACCTGCCAATGATATATTATATAGTTATATCAATTATAAGACACCTTTTAAATGACTCTATTATTTATTATAAGACAATAAAAAATAATCCAACTGTTAATTTTTGCAAGCAGAAATCTATCTGTCAAAATCTGTCTAAATTTCTAGCAGTATAGCTATGAATACAATTACAATGAAAAAATACAATACTATGAATATAATACTACTGAATACAATACTATTGAATACAATACTATGTTCAAATTATTTCCTTAGAATATAACAGAAATTAGACTAAAAGAGTTAAGAAATAAAATGTCTAAAAGACGAAAACATGCTACAAGAGTATATGGGATATGTAACAACTAATAATTTCAAAAAAACCATCAATTTACATTCCTAAATTCTATTAATAAAATTTAACCTCCCCCCCTCCCCTTCTTTGAGTACAGCTTATTATGAAGATTATAATCAAGAGAAAAAAATCATCTTAATTTAGTATAAAAATGTAATTTAAGAAGAGGAAAATTACCCAAAAAGATGATTATATTTTTGGATAACAAAAATTCTAGCCCCCCTCCCCTCTTTTCTTTTACCCCCACAATAAATTCTATCTAACCCCTCCGCTCAAATTTAGAGACAAATATTAAACAATTACAAATAAAAATACTCAAATTTAAAAATTATTCTAAAACAGAATAACTTACGTTTGCGTATTCTGCCAGAATCAACCCCCTGACTAGTTTCCGCAATAACCGACAGCAGACCAATTAGAAGAGTGAAATCTAACATGCTCGTAATATGCATCGCTGTGATTGGATACGACTAAACGTCAAGATTAAATTCCGCAAAATTCTAAAATCAAATGATGCTTAAAAAGCTAGCCAATTCGATTCTAATTTTGGGTAACTATCGCACGATCACAAAGTTGCATATTCCAACAAGCTTAAACATGTTAATTATATGAATAAATTGCAATCTCAGTGGGGCTTGCAATGCATATAAAAAGTCTCCATATTCTAACAACTGCACACAGCAAAATAAACAGTTTCGAAAAAATTAGACTGATTGATTTGAAAAAGAGCAAATTCAAAGTTTTCAGAAATGTTACAAGTGATGCAAGTCCAGATGAGAATATTTTCAAGTCGAGATAGAATCATGCGAGGACTTAAAGAAATCGTTGGCTAGCAAGTCCCTCATTGGTCAGACTTGAAATTCCTCACTGACTTTCAGCAAAAACTTGCGAGATCTATCAACATAAAACAATACAATAATATTAATATTACTGTATAAAAGGCGATTCCAGGGTGGGGGAGGGGGCTGTTTAATGACAAAAACTAATTTTATCTTAGATTCTGGTTAAAATGTGAAAGGCGCACGGTTATTGCAGCTATTTCATTGGATCATGACGTCATCTGATTATAATAACATAGTGCTAGTAAAAACGTAAAGTATTGTGTGATTGAATTGTCTGCCTAGTATAATTTATCATAACAAACTAACTTATTTAGACAACAAGAAAAAACTAACACCACATGGTCAAGCTTTCATTATTGTTTCTCCAACTAAAGTTTAAATTAAATGATTTAACCCAGATCTGACTTCATAAAACAAAGAACCCCCCCCCCCCACCCCTCACTCAAAGCCCTCCCCCCTTCCATCTCTTGAGAAATAAGACAATAAATCGAGTCTAGAGAGATAATAAAATGTACACACAAGATAATTATGATAGATGTTGTAATGTGATGTTATAAATCAAAGTCAACAATCAGAGTATTAACTTATTTAAGTATTACTGGTAAATACTGGCCAATTGGAACTCTATAACTTGATTTAAATTTACAAACATGAATAATTGTACAATATACCATTATTATATATGCTCTATTGAATAAAATACTATTTTTGTATTACGATATTATATCAAATAAACAATAAAACTGATATATCTGAAACTTTTAATTTTCCTTCTTACCCATACTTTAATCCAGTTTTAATTACAACCATAAAATTACTTTACAAATAAAATAAAAAACCCTCATATGGAACCCCCCCCTTGTTGTAACTGTAAAATTCAACCATTTCATCCTGCATCCTAATAAAAACACAAAACTTAACAGGAACTTTATTTGACACGACACATACGTAGCAATCAAAGGAAACATGCAACAAATAAGACACTGAAGCTACTTTTTACTACTCCATAACTACAGACAGATGGCTTTTAATCACACCTTACTGTATTACAAAGATACTACAATTCCACCCTAGGGCATTTAGACCAGTATGTAATTTATAAGTTTTACAAAAGATAGTAAGATAGTACATTGCAGCCTCAGGGCTTACATTAAAGTCTAATTCCAGAATATCTCAAAATGAAGATCTCAGATAATTTCTAGTTTAGAATAAAATGATCCACGCGTTTCCTGTCCTGTGAATCCTTATCTAAAACTTCTATCTTATTATCTGATGTAAATAATTTTAGTTGTTGTATAGAATAAGGTTATCTCTGGCTAGATATCAATAAAAGGATTCATTACAAAGAAGCCAAGTGTCAAACTTTCAACACTTCTGCCAGAAAATTACAAGCTTGACACTTTTAAAATAAACTCAGCTTCTAATTTTTGCCAATATGGTAAGCAGTTGTATGCAAATTGGTGTAATTAATGAACTAATTAGTTAATTACTAACTACTTGCACAAATTACAAGATTAATTTAACAGAATAGGAAAACAGAAAAACAGAACAGAAAAACTTTGTATTTTTTCAATACAAAGTTTTGATAAATACAAAACAGATAAATATAATCGAGTATATTAAAAGATAGGTACAAAATAAAATACTCAATTAATCAACTTTTCAGCACTGCATATTATTTTAACACTAACTGAACCCCATAAAAATCACAAAAAATGCATAACCTAAATATAATTCTATCCTAAACCAACCTCTAACCACAAACCAACCTCCTACTCATAACACTAAAAGTAATCTTTATTGTACATTACATATTTTGACTACCCCTCCCCACCCTCCCCCTTAACCCCCCTAAACCTATTCACCCCCCCCCCCTACAATAACATCTTGTCGCAAGAAAATGATGACAAATGTCCACCATTGTGCAGTCTGT
>JAQIXG010002207.1:0-18452 GCA_034700105.1 Oconnorella tubifera | reverse complement strand
CTAACACTAGGGAGATATCATTTGCTATATTGTTTAAAATCAATGCTCTAAGGATCAGATGAAGTCTAATACAAAAAAACCTGATTACCTAAGAAATAAAGATCATTATTGATCAGCAGTGTTGAATTCAATTTCACATTTCACCTGATAGTTTTTCAATGAATATGATAACAATAATAAATCAACTTACGGCTATAACTAGAAACGACATTATTACAAACATTATTTCGAATAAACTTAATCTGAAGGAATATTTATGAATATATAAAATAGTATCAACTTTAGTTACAATAATTTTGACTAAATTTACTTTGAACTTTTAAATTTCAAAAAAAATTCAAAGTGCAGCTCTTTAAATCACAGACAATCTTGAAAATTATTTTATCTAAGAATTAAATTTTATAATTACGCGTTATCAAATGATTGATTTGTCATTCCCTCTCAATGCCACTATCGACAGTAAAGTTTTTAATTATGTTACTGATCAACTAACAGTTCGATGAATTTTACAAACAGTTTATCTTTTAAATTAAAATTTAATTAAAAGAAAATTAGTCAAAATGCAAACAAAAGCAACACTCGGATGCTTTGTAAAATTTACCCTAGCCAATTATATTTCAACTGGACATAGGGCAAAACTGAATTCAGTTAACAATGATTGAGTACTAAGCAATTCATAAAAACAAATTACATTTCTTGTAAGAGAGCTTACAGAGTAGTAAATCTACTGTGTTCAATTTAACGTTTAGATAAGTGTTAGATGAGATGAACCTGCTCATGTATCTGAGTCTTGAATGCCAGCTCTTCTTTAAGACTCTGAAGTCTGTTTTCTAGATCAACTCTTGCTATTGTCTCCTCTTCCAACTGACGTTTAGCCACTGCAAGACTCTTGCCTTGAGCATCATGCTCTTTCTTCAGTTTCTATAAAGTACAATGAAAAGTCAATAATTCAGTTTCTTCACATTTGCAAATTAAACAAATGTACACAAAAAGAGAGATTTTTTATCTTTCGCTAGATTCGGATTGTACAAGCTACAGCAACATTATGTTTAATGACAAGATGATCAACATTAGAGATACTTCATAAGATATGCCACAAAAATGTTGTTTAAAGTTGATTGGACTCTTCAAGTTGCACAATGATGCTAATAAAGAATAAGACTCACACTTTCAAAGTTTCAGTCTCAACAATTAAATAAAAATAACGTTTTGTTAAGATCTGTATATAATAAAGAGTAAAATAAACAAATTATATGAAATTAAATAGATCATTGGTACAATATAAAAAACAGGCCAACTCTACTGATTATATACTGTATATGACACTTGTAATCAACTGTGAGCAAAACAGATCAAATTTTGTAAGTTTTAAGCCTTTACGAAAAATAATCTAAATTATTTTTAAATTATTCACACTGAATGAACTAGATTCATTCAGTTAGAAACAAGAACAATGCACAATGCTAAACCAATGAAACACCTGATCAACACGATAGTATCAACTTATTTAATGCCACAAAAATAAACTTGTAAAAATAACAAAATTAAATTTATGTTAATTTAATTTTGGGTTATTTTTAATTAATTAACATTTAACAAGTAATATTTAAATCTTAAATTCTAATCAAGACTAACTACAGAAATTTTTCTTACATTGAAATCATCTTCAAAATGGCGTCTTTGAGCCAGTGCATCATTCAGCCTAGCCTGGAGTTCATTGACCTGTGACTCTGCTGCCATTAGCTTTCTGTCTGATGATGCAAGATCTTTCTCAGTGGAACGCAACCTACGCAACAAAAAAAGAAAGAATAAATTACCAAAAAGAGTAAAAGCAAAATTTGTACAACAAAAATACAAGAAATACCAAGTTTTCTATATAAATCATTGAATCAAATACTTGCATTGTATTAAAGATTAGAAAAAAATTGAGTAAGCCACAGTTGGCCACAACTGCAATATAAGTTAAACCCATTTTTCTATTTGATGAGAATAATAGACATAAAACCAAGTTATAGACAATATCACTGTTAATTCTAATGACATTCCTTGCAAACTTAACAGCGATTGGTTCAAAATTTTCAACAGAAAATTTGTCATTTCTAGTTCTGAAAATTAGTCAATGCAAAATGCAGCACTATAAGTCATATTTACAATAAACCTTCTAAATTTTCAGTTTAAGTTAATCATATATAAGAAACATAAAATACTGATAAACAATTGTTTTAATATTACTTAACATTAGTCAATTTAAATATTAACTACTTTTCTCGTAAATCTTCCAGCTCAGTCTTCAGTTTTCCCACTTCTATCTGCAGTTTTGCCTTTTCCTTTGCCATCTCATCGAGTAAACGTCTCGCCCCCGCCAGCTCATTCTCAAACATTCCCTTAATGCCGGATACTTCCCTCGTCACCGTATCCTCCTGGGTCTGGACGATCCTCGACAGCCTGCTGTTCTCCGTCTCCAGCTGCCTCACCCGGTCAATATAGCTCGCCAGGCGGTCGTTCAGCCTTGACAGCTCATTTTTCTCCTGCATGCGGGAGATGACGGTAGGGGACGGGGCCCTTCCCCTGTAGGGGGACGAATCGCTCTCCGCGGCGCCGGTTCCCGCGTGGCTCCCATGACCGGGAGCGCTTCCCTTCGGAGTTTTCTTTGCCCCGCGATGCGACATTATTAATGAAACGAAAACTATTTAATAAATTAGGCCTATATAATTAAGTGTAATAATAATTTATTTCTTAATTAATTAATTAAATATATAAATCTAATAAATTAAAATAAATAGCACGCTAACATGGCGCTAAGCCAATAAATCAATAAAAGTCGCGTTACTGGAAGCATGGAAAATTTGTCTTTTACAACAATTAGGATACAAAATTAATCATTGAAATAATTATTGTCTCGGTTACATGAGGCAGTAGGGAGGATGTAATCGAAATAAACCCCATGACCTCGATTTGATGTACTATTTACCTAATTTGAATATATTTGTATTAAGTCCAGAAGGACTCAAATTGAACAAAGATCAACGACAGATTAAATTAAATATCAGTGAATCTTTCCTCTTATTATCTTTCTCTCATCCTCATCATTCTCCTCAGTATCATCATTCTTCTCCTTTACCTTCTCTTCCTCATCCTCCTCATTCGAATAAATCTATAACTATTGTTTAGTTTCATTTATAATCGATATGTTAGTAACGCCACACGACATCTATCGAATAAATATATAATTAATCAATTGTTTAGTTTCATTTGTATTCGCTTTATTAATAGCGCCGCTCGACATAACGTAACGTAACGTGGATTAAGAACGTAGGCAACTTGCCTCTATGTCCACATTGTAGCGAACAAATTAAACAACAAATATACAATAATATACATATTACAATGTATATTTAACATCAATATACCTAGACATCAGATATACATACAGTATGAACAAACCAAGTATAATTTATATAGACAACAAACAAAATGTACTTAGTATTTATTTAGCAACTCTCTTACATATCAGCCTCGTAATCGTAATATAAATCTAAATTAGCCCAATGTTTGTCTAAATTAGATTTAAAACTGTTTATGGAATTAGAATTAATGACACTATCAGCTAATGAATTCCATAAGCTAACAACTCTGCTGGTAAATGAATATTTTCTTATGTCATATCTCAACGTTCAGTTTTTAGTTTTAAGCAATTACTACATCTATCAGTTAACAGCTATAGATTTATTCGATAGACATATGTCGAATAAATCTATAGCTGTTATTATCGTTATTGTTTTAATCTATTCTTTAGTTTCATTTATAAACAATTTGTAAACAATTAAATTACATATTAATTTTTTTGAAGTAAGTTTTATGGATCTTTACTGCCGTACTTTAATGAGGAGAAATTGGTTAAAATACAAAAAGTAGCAGTAAAAAAGATGCGAATTTTTAGGTGGGGGGCTGGAATGTAGCGTCATTTCCTTACGTGCAGTCGTCCATGAAATCAGTTTTAGTAAAACGAAACATTATTTTAAATCATGACGTAACGCGAGGATCGGTGAGTAGGATTACGCAAATGTCGCTATACTGTTGGTGGGTCACGTGAGTGGATCGTAAACGGCCATTTTTTGGCGTTGCGTAATTATGCAAAAGCCCCTTTCAAATAAATTAGAGACTCGCAATAGGACGCATTGAGTGCTTCTAAACATCTAACTTATTCTGCAATAAGTTGTCACACAATAACTTAATGATCATTTTCTAAAATTACCAGGCCTAATTTAATGCAGACTTTCAAATACACTCACCTTTATTCCTCTAAATCAATTTCAACACGTCTATTTTGCTTCATAAATAAAAGGGAAAGTTGCCAAATAAAGTTTCAAAATGCAAATGTTCTATTCTCACACAAATTTGTTAAGTAGATTAATTTATCATTTAATAGTTAACGATGTTTATTCTAATTGAAAAACTGTTAATTTCAATTAAAACCGGTAGTTATTAAGAATATTAGTAGGGAGTCTTTGCTATAGAAAAAGCATATTTTTAGTCAATCAAATATTTGTACTATTTGATGACAAACACATTTAATTAAAGGAATGTTTAACGAACTAACATATGAAACTTCTTTCAATATTTTCTC
This sequence comes from Oconnorella tubifera, assembly GCA_034700105.1. NCBI lineage: Eukaryota > Metazoa > Annelida > Clitellata > Enchytraeida > Enchytraeidae > Oconnorella > Oconnorella tubifera. Next base: position 13,825 of record JAQIXG010002207.1, on the reverse strand, counting down.
ACAGTTTAATATTCAATTGAAATGACGAAGAAATTTCACATTACAATAATAATATTAAAATTTCACTCTGTAACAAATGGTAACATCTCTTAATTAAATTTTAATGCAAAATCAAACATTACAAAACTAACTCAATATATATTGTATACAAGAGACTCGTTTATCTGATGCAAGCGCAGTTAATTACATGTTAAATTGATGTTATATTGTCAGAGAAATTACAATCACTGAATCACATTCAAATCATATTGTTTTGCCACTTATTACAATGAGAAACTTATTTTAGCTGATTATAAGAAGTCACAACATTAACTAAGCAGTTTATTATTGCTAGCAAGAACTACCAACAAATAATGACCACATACAATTAAGTCTACAATGAACAAAAACATCACTCTATTATGGACTATAGGTTTCTCATTTAATTATTTTATTAAATTTTTAATTTATACGTCACGGCATGGGAATAATTTGATGATTTTAATTTATGAAATTCATGAAATTAAATTTTTAATTATTATTAAGTTTACATGAATTAATCAGGCACCCCTATAACATTTAATAATTAATCTATATCTAAGCACATCAGTTATTTCATAAGATTTTCAGCGTTTACAATTATTTGAGCACTGAATTCAAAAGTTTACACCCATTTTCTTTAAAATCTTTTATAAAACTTTGAATCTGTCCAAAAAATAATCGAAAATTCGTATTTCTAGTACATCTAGTTTTACACAGAGAATTAATCTAATGAAATTTATAGAATTTAAATAACATTTTAAATTTATAATTTCCAAATTAGCTTATTCCACACCCTAGAGATATTACAAAATTTAAGAAACAAGAAACGTATAATAAAACAACAGCGTCCGTTACATTGACACAAAAGTTTGGTCACTGAAATAAGGCAATTACAACTGGCTGCTGTCGCTATCAACCTTGATGTCTTAGTTTAGCCCTTGACTGCTTCCTTTGCCACAGAGAATGGAGAGTCAACTGGCAATGATCCGCAGTTGGCAATCACTACATCTTTAGCCGGCTTATCCCCGCTACCCTTCTCTACATGCTCTATCTTGCGAACTACATCCTGTATGAACAAGAACAAAACAACTGTCAGAATATACTGCCTAGACATTAATATGGAATATCGTTATATATAAAAAAATTATATTTTGCAATATCGTAAATAATTATCCAAAATAGAAGTTATATAAAAAATATCTATTGATTAGTCCTGAATGGATTTTTTACGCGAGTCTTCTGCATTGTAACACAATGTTTAAATGATTGTCTGCTTGTTGTTTAATGTGACATGTCACATCAGCGCAAAAGGCTACTTTACAACACTTTTTGAACAAAATATACAGAAAACTATCGATGATAACACTATTTTCTTGCTCTACACAGTGCACTCTAAATAAATTTGCTCCATGAATGACAGAAGGAAGTATATTAAAACGCTTCAGCCAGTTTGCAATCCGGATTGGTAAGTCCAATGAATATATACCTAGTTTCACTTTAAACCATTAAACAAGAAACAAAGGCAAGTCACGCACCATGCCCTCCAGGACCACACCAAAGACCACATGTCTACCATCCAGCCACTCTGTCTTCTTGGTGGTAATAAAGAACTGAGAACCATTGGTATCTTTACCAGCGTTAGCCATCGACATCCAGCCAGCACCGTAATGCTTTAACTTAAAGTTCTCATCGGCAAACTTCTCTCCATAGATACTTTTACCTACAGACAGAATATTAGCTCAATAGATTATAAAGATACCAAGACAAAATGACCCCGAAAACATTAACATAACAAAACTGTCCATCAATTCATTTAATAACCCTAGCCCTATTAACCCCAAACTTAACCATATAACACTAGCACTAACCATAACTTCAATGCTAACCCCAACCCAAATCGTAAGCCGTTTCAACAGGTCACAGATTACAAGACATGAAAAAAGAGAGAAAGATTGCAACAAGATCAAACGCATCATTATATTTCTTCATATATCGTATTGAAAAAATGAAATATATTTCAAAATGCTTTATATCTTATAACTATAACCAGTAAGTAAATATTATTATTATAATAGGATTAAATGAATAAAATCATGAAATAAACAAAATATAAAAACATATTAGTAACTTTTACATCATCAATACGAAAACACGTATAAATACACGCACACATATGCACACAAATTTTATTTAAACAAATAAAATCTAGTGTAGTTCTCTTTGTTGCTAAATGTAAATGTCACATAAGCGCAAAGATAATCATTTAATGATGAGTCATGCATTTAACACTGAAAAAACTGCATTGAATAATTTCATATAGTTGTAAATGACTGAAGAACAATAAAAATTCAATGCGAACTTATTTCTGTTCGTAAAGGCATAAAAACACTGCATAATATTAAATTAGCAATTTGCATGAATTACAAAATAAAATACAGAAATAATAATAGAGCGCGTTTGTGAATATAGAATATACGCGTACTTGTACGCATTTACATATCGTAATTATTAAACGCTGCAAAACAAACTTGTAATCAAATGAAAAATTATAAAATAAATAGTTTTAATTTAAATATTATCATCTATAATATTTCAAACCACAAAAAGAAAAAATAGCATATACAACTAAAGCCAGAGTTATCTTAAAGATGCGATCAACAAAACTTTTTCAAAGGTACCCCACTAGCATTGTAATAAAAATGTTATATAACCTACGAGTTACCGAGTTATACGCATGAAAACGCATTAATAACTTGAAAAGTTTCAATATTATAATACTAGCCTCAATAAAAAATACCTATCATCGTCGAGTTATTGAAAAATGTAATAAGATAACGAGATTTAAAAATATTCAAAGCGCCTACCCCCAGTTCCATCCCCCTTAGTAAAGTCTCCCCCTTGAATCATAAAATCTGGAATGACTCTATGGAACTTGCTTCCCTTGTAAGTCAAAACTTTACCATCTTTGTCAGTCTACAGAACATAGAATGAGAGAGAGTCAAACAATTGATGCGGCGAGTCAATAAAATAATTAAACAAATCAATCATTGATTAAACGAGACAATAGAAAGATTAAATAAATCAACAAAATGATAAAAAGAGTCATTAAAATGATTAACAGAATTAATAGAATAAATAAAAGAAAAATGATAACATCTCTCTAAATGACTCAATATGACACCAGGTGTCAATAAATAACGGACATTAAATATAGACAAAATAATGATATTAAGCAATCCTCCACATCTTTCCAAAACTCGCTCTGTTCTGTCCCTTTTCTCCCTCCTGTCCCTTCTCTCCCTCCTGTCCCTTCTCTCCCTCTAACTCCACTTTAGAATATTTTATAAACAAACAGCAAAGAGAGATTATAACAACCTTGGTTAGAGTTCTTATTCAGAATATTTTCGACACATTTGTGCAACCAACTATTAAATGTCTAAAAGGATAATATGAAACAAAACATCCTGAAGGCCAATTCACTTAATCTGTAAGTCTACAGTCAATAATTTAGAAAGAAGAAAGTAATACATTGTGTTCATAATGATTATAATATAAAAATATATAATTTTCCCATTAAACGCACCAATTGTCTCGACATTTATCAATGTTAAACGTTTATTATATGTAAAATTATCTTAATTTCAATTGCTGTAAAAAACATGATAAAGAAAAAGTCCAATACCTCAGTGCCTTCAGCTAAAGTCTTAAAGTTTTTGACCGTCTTAGGAACAGTCTTGCCAAACAATCCCATCACAATCCTTCCTACTTCTTTATCACCAATCTTTATATCAAAAAACACCTGCAAATAAAACAAACATTCTCTTCTTTATTTCTTTACTCGCATATTAATATAATAACAGTATATAATTTACTGAGAGAACATATATTTAATTATATGAATATATAATCACCACAAGACTAAAGATAATGCAAATCCAGTGATTAGAAACCAAGTACAATGCATATATTTTAAAGCAATGTTGCTATCTGAGTTCAATGGATATATGACTTCCTTACTAAGTTGATAGTTTACACTTACAACTTGGGTAAAACATTTGTGAACATTCATGATTCCGTAGCAAGAATACAATGAATCATGGTCTTCCATTGTTCACAGAGAGTGCATATAAAGTGAGGATTGCAATAATTGTTTTGTTATGTTTTTTTATAAGTAATGATCTACTAACTTTCCCTAGTGCGCCAATATACTAACTGAGGAAGGATAATTTCAACCCTTGTTATATAGATATTACGCTTAAGTCTAACAAATGATTTTCTTCCTTTGAGATTGCCATGACAAGCGTTTAAAGCTAGATAATCCCAAAGATGACAAAACTGAATACATATGGAAATAAATCTCTACAAATGATTTACTGACATCAATAAACAATATTGATCAATATCGCTTTGTAATGAACTCTAACCAAAATCAATGAAAACTAACTGACATATCCATTTCTCTCACAATAATAATAAATTTAAGATGCATTCAATGAGAAGAATCATCAATCCTAAACAAGAAAATACAATTTAGAGCATAAAAATAAAATTTATGAACAATGATCAAATAAAATCATCAACAGTCAAAGAACAACGATCAAGGAGACATTAGTAAAACGTGATTAATACGACTGAACATTATTTAATCTAATAAACTTTATCATCAATTTATTAGTAGACAGTATAAGTATCTTGCACACAGCTGCACAGTTTTAAACAAAAGCTAAATTTTTCAGCTAACAAAGCAGACTAATAATTTACATCTAACAAAATATCCTACTAGTGTTCATTATAATACATCTAACAAAATATCCTACTAGTGTTCATTATAATACATCTAACAAAATTTCCGTCAGTAATTGCACATATATGGAATGAAATCTAAAGCATATTTATCAGGTCATTACAGGTTACATTCGCTGCAATTTTAACTTTACTTTTCAATGATTTAATATCGCAACATAAGATCAGTAACATAAACCCGATGTATAAAAAATAATTGATTTGTGAAAATAATATATTGCTACCATATTTCACCAGCATCTAGACTTTATTAGATTCTAAGTATAATATTACAACTTTGGACAGAAAATAAAAGTTAACAAAGTGATACAGTAATACATTACATTTGCAGACAGCAGTATTATTTCACTTTATTGACAATTTTATTGTTGTCCAACGTTATTTGTTAGAATCAAGTTTTCTCTCATTTGCATTATTATTCAATATATTGAATACACTTCATTACAATTATAATATAGAATTATTAAACATTTGAACAGAATATTAAAAACTGAAGCTTAAAACGTAGTAAAGTGATTAATTATAATAAAGTTGCAACAAAGCACTGTACCTTATCAGTGACTTTAGGTCCCTTGGCGTCTGTGGCATTTGTGGTCTCAAAGAAGACAACACAGAGAAGGACCAATGCAGTGGCAAGCAATGCGTTTATTTGATGCATCTTCATCAATTGCTGAAAAGAAAATAATCAAAACAAAATTATAAAATAACACTATCTCACTGTAACGTAACTTTAACGTTAAAAAACTGCAAACTTTATCAACTGCAACTTTTGATGACGATTTAAAACTCCTGATCAATATTGCATCTCCTAAATTTGTAATCATGCAATAGGTTTAGAAGCAAGATGGTAGAACTATAGAGGCAAACTTTTCTACCTTAACTTTAAATTTTCGTCTTCCCCCAAAAACAATTAGACTCGCTTTCTTCACTAGAAATAAGTTTTTGCCTCACCCCTTATAAACTAAAAAATAAATTAGGAAAAGATTTAGAGATGGTTGTGCCACTATAACAAAGAAAAAATTGAGTGAATACAAAAAATTATTTGTACCAAAATTATTATTGAATGGAGTAATATACTATGAATAAAAAAAACTTAAGCCATATAAAAATTATATATTTAGCATAACATTTATAATATTTAGGTCTATACTGCAAAAGAGTGGGTTGCAACTAAAATGAATCTTAAAGCAGCGATTCTGTTTCGCAACCGGCTTAATATATAAATCACTCTATTATATTATAAAATAACACTACATAGAGTAAATGTTCATGACTTTGTTAATTAAATGAATTATTTAGTTTCAAAATGCATCTTACAATAATGACGCAAAAATGTTGAATTTATTCCACGTCCAAAGTGAAAAATGCACCAAACCACACCACAACGTCACGCGTCAATTTATACCTTCATCAGCTAAACAGAGAACATTACTCACATGCAGTATACATTGGTCTCAATTCTGTGGTTAGTCGAGGAAATTAGTCTCAAGCAAGTATTGTGGAAAAAGCTGATTGGATTATTTTACATACTGGTTGAAAAACACAATTACCGTGACTTTTAAATACTTTGCAATTAAGTGATATATAATTTTTCCTCTGAATTGTACAAATATGAATAAATTAAATAATGTATGAAATGAATTAATGAAATTATTTAATGAAAAAAGCTTCAATAAAAAGAAACATCAAAAATGCAGGAGCGGCCTGGGGGGGAGTGAGAGATAAAAATTAATCCTCTTGTATTTTTATATGGACTTTTATATGGATTTTTATATTTTTATATGGATAACTTATCTTCTTATGGAATGATTAATATAATTGAAATCTTCATAAGTCATAAAAGAAACACTTTCATGAGTCTTATTGTATTTTTGTTGTATTATTTAAAACTTGAATCTCTCTTTTATGTTTAAACTCCTCTTATATATCTTTTTTAATTTGAGTATTTATTTTCTATAAATTGTATCTATCGAAAATAAAGAGGCCAGCTTATAAAAGTTTCAATATTTCTTTCCGTAAGCTGTCATCTATAACTATTCCATAGCAATAATAAAATACATAGAAATAATGATTAGTAATAAAAATCAACACACAGAATATATATTATATCGTTATTTTATTTCAAAAGATACTGGATTTCATTAATTTTTGAATCCTAGCAAGAAAGTTATCCAGTATAAACTACCAAACAATGTAAACATTATTTTAAACATTCGAAGTCAAATATCTGAAAGTTAATTAGGCATGGGCTACATCAGTAGACAGTAGTGTCCAGCTAATTTGTCCGCAATTTATGATCAATTCTACATTAATGTAATAATATAGCAAGACAAAGGGAATGTTTGGCAAGAAGAGTTCTAATATAAATTACATATTTCACTGCTTTTAATAAAGGAATGGAATTATATAAGCACACTTTATGTTTAGAAGATGACACAAATCTTTGTGATCTTATACATATTTACCATTAAACTAAATTTAGCAGTCTGCAACTCAATATTGTACTCTTTATAAAATAAAATAAATGTTTACAAGGATATAGTGTAAAATAAATAATGACATTATCTACGGATATCGCACAATAATGCTTACAATTACTTAATAACTAATTAAATATACAATTTTAAAATAAACAGCAATGGCAATCAACAAAATGTAACACAACATCAAGTTTCGTAATTATCATTTAATAGGAATTACTTTAAATAAAGTCTCAAACATGGGGTTGGTTCTCTTTAGTGAAATTAGAAAATGACTAGTGCATTTGACAATAAAATGTTGCACAAGTACGCAATAAATGACTAAAAATGACTGTTAGACTGCCAATAGCAAACATTTAAAATTGTAACAATACTTCATTTGACTAAAAATCATTCGTCGGAATTCTTTTAACTTCTGCAAAAGTTAAGACAGCGTTGATAACTAGTAAATAACATTGCACTCTAACTAGTTTAGTAGTTAGATAATTACTGACTTATCCAAATATATATTTACACAGCGATACAAACATACAGTGACACTAAGACATATCTAAGCATACATAATACTTTTATAATCTGACACAAAATTTAAAACTAACATCAAACACCTTTAACTAGCAGACAGAGAGACACATTTGTTCTGCTACTTGTATCATTTCCTGCCTTATTGCATGACTCACTCCCTATCATATTGCATGTCTCATTAAATGTTCTGCAGCCTGTCCTTTTGTATGTCATGTTCTAAGTTCTACAATTTATCTCCCATATGAACCTTTGTCACCTGCAAAGTTACATCATTCAAATGACGCTTCATAAATGCAACTGTGCTTCGGATAAAATTTAAAAATGAAAAAACATAACTTAAATGCTACAATTAATTGATATGCTGAAATATATAAATACATCACATCTCACAAAATTGATATCGCACTGTAAATGGAATTTAATTTATTGTAAATGGCATTTTGTATTCAACATCAGACACTAATTTAAAAGAACCACAGATAAACTGTCAAAGTTTGATCAATTATTGAGAGTATATTCGATAAAATTTCACAACAAAATCAAATATCAAGATTCATTTTCCATCAATACAATCCTAATACCAAATTTAAACTCAATTTTAAACAGATAAATGAATATAAAAACAGCAATTTAACTAACACTGCAATATTCTTATTTATAGATAGATCTCTAACAAAGAAACTAAGTTACTACACTAAATAAACAAAAAGATCAATTATTTTAATCATTATTAATTACTAGAACTATATAAACTTTCTAAAGTCTACCTGAAGAATCGACACGATGACACCAAACAGTCCAATAGCACTACCAAATATTTCAACAATTAATATTTTAACAAAAAGTGATGAGTTTTGTGCATCAGCCAATGCTGCTCCTGACCCCACTATACCCACACACACCCCACAGAAGAGATTAGAGAAACCTACAGTCAGTCCCGCACCAAACATTGAAAAGCCTGAAAGGAAATACCCAGATCAGCAAAAATACTTCATTTAATGATCAATTGAAAATAAGGTAACAACGGTCATTAAAACTTATATTTTATTAATGTAATGTTTAATAATTTAATAAGATTAAAGTTAAGAATGGAAAAGGATTAGAGTTAAGCCTGGGGTTGGGTTAAGGGCTAAAAAATAAGAGGTAAATTTACTTTAAAAATATGGAGTGAAGAATTTAAACCCAGGTAATAAATTAGTTATAAGTAACTGTTGAGACTTGTGAAAGTACAAAAACACTACAAATAAATCTATAGACATGAATTACCAGCGTAATGATTGATCTTATTGAGTATATCTCTGTTAGCATCAGTCCATGATGGACTGTCTGGGTGATACTCCTATATATAAATTACAAGTAATATTATATATGTATAAATCAAAATATGAAATGCTACCGAATTCATGTTCAAATTAGTCAAATTAATTACTGTTAGTAGTGTATATAACTTGCGTAAAACAAATGATTTTGTAACTGATCAACTTCGCACAGAAGTTAGAAGGCGTTCTATTCCCATTGCTGGTCCTAATTTATGGAATTCTCTGCCTCATAGTTTTAAAAACATTGATACTATTTCTGGATTCAAAAGAGGTCTCATTTATTCCTATATAAATAACTATCAAAAATTACTCTATTAATTGGTTGCTACAGTGTAGATCTACTTTCTGAGTGTTTCCTATGTTTTATTATTTCGTTACTAAGGTAATTAAAGTCTTGTTTCTTCTTCTAATTGTTCTTTTTTTGTCATTTAACGTATAAGTATCGAATATATTAGAAATTTCTATTATATTCAAAACATATTAATATTTAGATATTTCGCTATAGGTAAAAAAGTCATTTATGCTTCAAAAATTAAAATATTAAAAAAATGCAAAACATTTGTTTGCATTTTCTCTTATTTTTTGTTCTTTTATTTCTTTGGTTTTTTGTTTTGATTTAATTAAAGTATACGCCAAATATATCAACCACATTTGAGGTTTAATTATCTGTTTACAATAGGGGGGACATGTTTTTTACAGGAGCCATAGCTTCTTCTGTGTTCTTCCTGTATGCTTTAAACTGTTGACTTTTTACTTTGCATTTGCATATTATTGTTGATGTTTGAAGTTTCAAATAATAAAATCAATCAATCAATCATAACTCAATGAAACTTTCAAGCAATTACAGCAAGCAATAATAATGATAACCTACAGATTTTCTTAAAAAATTCAACATATCCAGTTATTGACAAGATAATCTATCAGTATTTTCAATATAATGCATGAATATGAAACTAGATATTGACTATTGAACATGAGAATGTTTCTTAACAGATAATATAATATTTAATTATTATTTGTAGTGTTATTAATTACTTTCTATTGAAGAAATTCATAATATTATATTTTCACTTACTGACGCCTGACCTCACATCAGCATAAAAAAGGCCATTAGTGACAGACAGTAATATCTTTTGCGAATTTTTGTATATTTGATTCAATTATGTAACATTTTAATCACTAAGACAAAGTTGATAAATAAAGTCAAAGTTGTTATCAATCTTGTGACCTGGGTGCGTAGAAACAAAACTACAGATAAATATTAAAAACTCTTAAACCAGTCTGATAAATTCTCTTCATTTGAGTTTATCAAAGATATACTACTGAATCAACAGACAATGCCGTGATCTGAGAGAATGATAACAATGATGATAATGATGATGATTAACCTGTAGTGTGTTACTGATAACGATAGCCATGATGATACCATAGATTGCAACAGCCTCACAGAATATAATGCTGACTAGATTCTTAGTTCTAATGCGGGGAGCTTTCACCCCTCCCCCTAGTATACTAGAACCAGTCGTCAGTATACCCCTACAAACATTGGATATAGCTAGGGCTTCACAGATAAATGCAAGGTTATATATAAGCCAGAGATTGACGAATTCAAAATGCTATTAGTATTTTAGCTATATTGTATCAAATAATTTTAAAAAACTCATTCTGAACAGACATTTTCATTCATTTATTTCAAAAGTTTCATTATTTACTTTCTTTAATATTTTCACTTGATCTAATTCATTAATTCATTCAATATAAGATCATTATACAAAGAAATATTGCAGAAAAATGTAACAAGCAATAGGTAAAATAAAGACACAAATAAGCATACTACGAGACATACCAAGCAGCACCAACGACAGACAGAGAGATACCCAGACCAATACCAAGGTTAGCCCACATATACGGAGAGGTCTCTCCAAGCATCCTTACACACAAACAAACAAAGAAATAAATAAAATAATACAAATTAAGATTAAAAATAAAATATATATTAGATAACAGTTTCCGTTAAACTATGAGAAATAATTCTACAAAGCTAATTTGTTTGCTTAAAACATTTTATACGTAATCTACAAGATATCAATGCCACTTAAGTAAACACATTTCTAAATGGTCCAGTCAACAACCAAAGAGAGATGGACGGCTGAGTCAACCAAGGAAAGTAACGTGACCGAGAGTTGAACTCAGATCACTAACACAGCGCCTTTTAAAATCACCTAAATATCCTTCTACGTGATACTAGCAATGCTATAAAATTCATATTGACACTAGAGACTCTTGCATGAGACAACACATAACTCACCATCCTACTCCATATCTGTAGCCTTGACCAGTGAAACAAAAGTAGAAACCTACACACACACAATGCATAAAGTTACTCAGTTTCAAATGAACATGAATAAAATTATAAAGTTTCAAAATGTAAATATTGATTTGAATACAAAATTAAATAATTCTTAAATAATTCTCTAAAGACGCAACAACACAGTTGTAAATTATAAATGATCAGTTATAAATGATTTATTCAGTAAACTAATGGGTAACATAGAGTTTTCGGCAATCCTCCGAACTCCGGTCCCAAATTATTTCACACTGTCCAGGCGATAATACAGTTGATATAAATGCCATTGCCAATGGTCATATGCATAAGTAACAGAATGTGAAAGCCATAGACAATAAGTTAATTAAAAGATGCTTTTAATGAAAACATATCAGAGAGTTAGATGTGATAATTAATTTAATTTAAGTAATTTAATTAATTTAATTTAATTAATTTAATAAAATTAATTTAATAAAATTAATTTAATAAAATAGCTCTAATTTAAAATAGCTCATTAAAAATAACTCGCTAATTTCATTTTGAAGGTGGCTCTCCAGGCCAGTTTCATTTACGATGTATTTATTGAGCTACCAGTAGTTTTGATAGTGTGAAATAATTTGGGACCGGAGTTCGGAGGATTGCTGAGTTTTCTATGTTGTTCTTATGACTTCATTGGAATAAAACGTGAAATAAGAACTGATGCTAAAACTATATTTTACCAACTAAAGAGTTGAAAATTAAAGATTTTCATTACAATAGTAGTGAAAATCTGCGCGTCATTCGTCTTCACACCTCATGTAGTTTCAGGAATAAAAATAACAACGCTAATATAAGAAAGGATGAGGAAATAATTAAAATCTCATGTCGATATTCGAACACTTTTAAATAAATAAATTTTATTTTTTAGGTTTCGTGCACCCGAAGTTAGGGTTTGGGATGATTTCGTATTAAACTTTGTGTCGAGGTTACAACTAGAGTCACGGTTAGGGCTATTGCGACTGATCGGATGTAATCTACAGTTTTTGTTAAAGAAATTGTATCTGATATTTAAAATATTGCAAATTATTCTCATTTAATGCGCAATAATTAAATAAATAGTGGTCAAAATATAGACAGCCTAATCTAGTGATAATTATCTAACTTATTAAATAAAATCCAACCATAATTAGCGTTCATTTTCTCTAGATTACTTACTTATGATGATAAATGCCGTGACGGCCATCGTCGACACTATGTACGCTGGGATAGCGAGGGAAGTCATGACCGGAAGTAGATCGAATAAATTAGGAGAAATTAGAAGAAAAAATAATCAATTTTATAAACATAGGGCAAGTGCCACGCCCACAAATGATCTCTTTTTCGATCACCTGAAACTAATCTAATTTGTTAAAGCTGATTTTTTATAGATTATAATAATTGATAAATTAAAGGACGAAATTTTTAACAAAAACTTATGGAATAATTATAAACCATTCTTAATGCTGCTACACTAAAAAATTGTGCAGTTACTGGCTCAGCTGACATTATTATAGACGTTGGAGCGTCAAATATATGCGAATTAAAGTGACAATTATTTAAAAAGTATCTGCGCACATAATGTTATTTCAGTAGCAGTAACTGTTTGTTACATTACCGCTTCTTATCAAGGGTTACCTCAAAAATGTCAAACAAAATGCTTATCTATCTCTGTGAGAATTCATTAATTGAAACTTTAAAAAAACATCATTCGCAGTCGCATGCAGTTTAGTTGGCTGCACGCTTCAACTTCAAGTTTATCTATCAGTTACGAAACAGAAAATTGTCCTAATTATTCTTAATTGTCTGTGCTATTCATTAATAGTGGCTTTAAATATTTTTATTGTTTAGTATCTAACAGAATTTTGTAATTTTATTGATCGAATACTAAATTAAATGTAATCACTTGTATTTTTAATTCTAAAACCAGAACATTATGATTTTGATCTAAAGTTGTTTCAGAGATTTATAAAATCAATATTTGCCTTCGATAAATAAGACGTATAAAAATGTTATTATACTATTAAACGAACTATTTTTGCTAATTTGTACATTTTTAAACAATTTATTTTATCGGTTTTGTAGCTTTGAGAAGTACTTAAAATGAGATGTTATAAATTTATAATTATTACAGTTGTAATATCTATCCTGATTACAAAATCAAAAACAGACATTGCGACAGCTTTCTGGATAAAGACGAGGGAAAGAAGAATCTGAGAGAGAAGTTATTCCGTTGAGAGGTAATCGCTTCATTGTAATTAGGGCATAACCGGAAATCTCCTCGGACATTCGCCTCGGCCAAATATCACGATTTTCGGAACTATTCGGAAGTATTC
>JAQIXG010002206.1:0-18455 GCA_034700105.1 Oconnorella tubifera | reverse complement strand
AAAACGTTTATGATAAGTTTTTTCTGGTGGGGGTACTCACACAAATAACTTTTTAGTTTGGGGGTACAACAAAAAAAGGTTGGGAACCGCTGATCTAAAAGGTTTGAGTAAATTTAAATAATTTAATGATTAAATGAAACCGTTCTCTATTTTCTTTTGCAATCTCTGCATTTGCTACCTGAGCTGTTATGACTTTCATGTACCAGAGAAACTGGTCTCGTGTTAATTTAGCATAAATTATAGAATGCCTTGAACATAAACAATTAAATAAATACTAGCATCAGATGTTATCAGAATATTACAAGAAATAAATTTATGACATTGATTATCAATAAGTTTTAGATTAATATTTTCATTAAAAAGAGCGGCGGAAGTAAATCTAGCATTTTGGAGAGTGTCGACTAAATTATTTATAATAATGCATTAGATAACATAATTATAGTTTCTTTTTATAATGTTCAAGTGAGGTCGTAAATTTTATGTTTTGTTATTTTTTTAAATGACAGATCCATTTAAGTTCATTATAAAATCAAGCAAAATGAAAAATATATTATTATTGCAGTTTGATATAATGTCTATATTTGAATGCGAAGATTATATTGATAATTATTTTAAAATGAAGTTATATATATTAAAATACAATATAAGCCTTCCGTTTTTAAATTTAGATTTTGCTGTATTCAAGCTTACTTTGGAGGGAGGGGAGAAAATCTGAGGGTCATTTGCCCCTCTCTAATTACCTTTTTTATATATCATCGTCACTGATTAAATCTGGGTCGCAATTACTTAGGCCTATTATGCAAAACATATCTTCAGTTTCATGCTAATTTATAAACTATATTGTTAATATGGCTATTAAAAATTTAATATGAATTAATTAAGCCTACATAACATGTAATAACAAAATATGAAAAAATTAATAAACAGTTTAATATAATAGGCCTATACGTTAATACAGTAGATCCTGCACATCTCAAACTTAGGTTTCAGAAAATAACTATTACACATCTTTTTCCTAAACCGAATATACTATATACAATATTCTTGATATTTTCAATAAATATCCTGGATCAACTTTTCAGTACCATAAAAATAGTTAAAGTTAGTAATTATAGTTAAAGCTGCTAATAGTTAAAAATAAATCGACAGTAAGTATATGAATACATCATATCTTAAATAATTAACGCGCAGTTTCAAATAAAATCGAAAAGGCCATCATTTTATCTTTTCAAAGTATCCTCCCACTGTTCCCAGACTCAACAATGACGACAAGGAAACTTCTCGTATCCCTCGGTCTCCTGATCGTCCTCACGGTCTGTGTAGGTAGCTCGTCGCAGGCTGTACCCGCCTCGATGAAGGAAATGGAGGAGAAAATTTTGGAAGGACTGGCCAGAGACTTGGCTCGGGAGCACGCTGGTGAACTTGGGAAACATCTGGAGATGAATGACGACTTTGGAAGGCCTAGACGTAGCAGAGGTTGGGCTACATTTTAAAATGTTTAAAATTATTTAATTTTTTTATGTAATTTAAATGTACACAATTTCTGTATTGATTTGTATTGATTGATTGATTTGCATAGATATTTTGCACAAATTTAGAAGTTACTGTACTGTAGTTACTATACTGTACTGTAGTCACTGTTACTGTAGAAGTATAGAATATACGGGTGGCATTTAAATCTAGATTTTACGGTAATCTGTACTTTTCAGCAGATCGCTTAATTACTGGAGAGATCTAATATTGTTTCGAGTCAATTATCACATTAACGAACTCAAATTATTTTCCTGCGCAGTTATACAATTTGGCTAGGTATACTGAATGACTAATAATTTAGTTTTAAAAATTATCGGTACAATTTGTTCAAGTGTTTTATATTGAAACATTTTACAGAAGACTTGGACGCCTATATGTTGAAGGCGGTACCTAAGATCATTGGAGACAAATCATATAGACTCTGTCAGGCGATCATAGATCAGGCTGTATCACGACATGTACTTGCATCTATCAGAGGTACGGTTTTGCATCGTACAATTAATAAAAATTGCTTTTCCATAATTTCTATTAATTATGAAAATTAATTATTAATTATTATATACATTGTTATTACTTTTTAATAACAATGTATATAATACCGGAAAGCTCACCGGAAACTCTTCCTAAACGTCTGAGTCTTGTGTATGAATTTTTTAATGATATTTCAGTCGATGATCGAAAACAAATTGAAAAAAACGTTTTTACAAATCCGGATAATCTTTTTCAGTTGTGTTGTAATTTTTATGAGAATGATCTTTCATTGGACAGTATATAAATTTAAGCGGCGTATCGTCCTCCACCCGCATTATAAAATCATTAGAACATGTGGAAAGTATGAATACGAAGAATTAAGTTGAAAAAAAACTTCGTTGAGAAATTAATCCATTATTTATAAAATGAATCTTGTGTCGTGTTTTTGCTCAGAAGGCGGTGACGTGAAGAGAGTCAAGTCCGCTTCTGAGCTCGCTGAGTTACTTCAAAGTTACAAGTCGAGATCCTTGTCGGGAGGCTCTGATGATGATGGTGATGGGGTTAAGCTCGATAGTCTTAGATTCGGATAAAACTGCTAGTTGTTGCCACCCTATAATAGATGTAATAATTGATGTCATTTGTTTTGAACTTGATCGAGAACAATATTATTATCTATGATTTGAAAGATTTTAAATAGGTACAGAACTGAAGATCTGTTGTGTATTCTAAAATTGTTGTAAGAAATAATGAAATCGACGTTTTATGTGATATCTGTAGATATATCATAATGAGATAGATAAAAGAGATAGCATATATTACAAAAATATTAGGAGCAGAGTTACTTTTTACATGTATTTACTTCACTGACGTGTAACTCCTACGTGTAACTATTATTTTGCAATGTTAAAGGGGTCAGTTTAGCAGCAAAATCCTGATTTTGCACAAAATTTATCGTTAGATACATGCATGCGTATCACCAAATATAAACATGCGGAGATCAAAAAATTAAGTCTTAACTTTCAAACTTACAGCACTCTAGTGCTGCAGCGAATTATATAAAACTAAATGGAGTTAATCGCTGGGCTGAATTCAGATTGCAGTCTTATTTTTTGTAAAGTGGCGCTGTTGAACTTGGCGAATTGATTGAAACTAAAGTTTCTGTAATCATTAACATTGGCTAGTAATTGAAAATATTAATGTCAGCCTATAGCCACAATACAATTAGCATAAAAGAAGTTTGAATGTACAAAATATCATTTTAATATTTAATATAAAAGATTTTCACTATAGGCTCGTACTGAATAGAATTTTCGTTAAATAAATTTGAATAAATTAACTCTTATCTGGTATATCTTTCATGTTATATTACCGACATCGCTCGTGCGTTCGTTTTGCATTTTTAATCCTCAAGGCTTTTTTAAAAAATAGAACGAAATCCTGACTGTTTGAATAATTTTGTATAGGCCTACTATAATGTGCTGCAGGTTAACTTTATTTTGTAAAATTAATTATTGAATCTATGAAGTCATATTAAATGAGATATTAAATGTTAAATCTTTATCTTAAATAAGAAAATCATCAAAAATGTAGACCTCTACGTAACTTAGGATTTAAGCGAAATGATACACTATGTATTGAGTTTATTCTCAATTTTCAGGCAACTAAAAAGATAAAAAAAATAAATAATATTTGCAAATGGCAAAGCCATTTCACTACCATTTATATAAAGAAACTAATAACGAACAGTATATGCTTTAACTATATCTTATTGCGTGCTGTTTTGTAATAAAAAGTAACAATTGTCTGAATCAAAGCAAACTGACTTAAAATACTATAAATGACTATAAATAACGTGAATGATTTATCGTAGTTAAAATCTCTACATATATAATTAATCATTTCACTGATAGTAAATGTTTGACAATGGTTAACTTTACAGTTAATGCAATGAAAAATATACCGCACTTATATGAGAGTTTGACGTTATCTCATAATTTAAAACTTGTTATTATAGTTGGCTTGTGACGCTTGTCTAAAACGACTGACTGATTAGGCCTATTTATAATATCAGTATATATATATATGAATATAAAAACGAATATAATGTATCGACAAGTGTCAGATTATTCGCACTTACTCTAGATTTATAGCTCACATAACACTCCGTCATTGAAGAGACGATTACTGTTAACTTGCGACTTAATTGATGTGAATTTTAAAAAAATCACATTTATTTGGTACGCGGACGCTTCGTCAACGGACTGTTCGTCAAAGATATTCGTTAGGTTTAGGATAGGGTTAGTTTTAGGGTTAGGTTTACGCTTAGAGTTAGGGTGAAGGTTAGGGTTATGATTATGGTTTAGGTTAAGGTTATAACAATCCTCCGAAAAGAATAGTTTTAACGAACAGTCCGTTAACGAATCGTCCTTTGACGAAATGTTCTAGAACTACGTTAACCCATTTATGTATATTCATTTCGAAGGGTACAATCAATCGCTCCGATACCTTTTAAATTTTAACATAGTGCCCCTAGGTATCCTCGATCTAACTGTGCTAAGTATGACTGAGTACAACCTTGGATATTGTTTAAGCCTTTCAAATACATTATGAATGCCTCCAGTTAACATAAGCAGGTCGCATGTATAACAGCAATAATTATCATTACTACTGAGAACCTTGAATAAACTAGTTTACAGCTTGCAGCGATTTAAACGAATTTTTGTACAAAAATAGATAAAATACTATAAGGTCAATTAGGGATAATTATCTTATATGCTGCAAAAATATAAAAAAGATGTCTTTATCTGTTATAACAGAGCCAGCAAAACTTTTTAACAGCATATTGGGCGCTAAATTATGATAATATTACAACACTTCAAACATATATGCAATAATATTTTTTATTCGTTTTTAAACATCATTGAGGTAGACTATGCAAATTATAATTTGTTGCATTAAGTACAATGACACAATAGATATATGACAATTACAACCAGATAAAAACAAAGCAAAATTAACTAGATTCTATGAACTTATTACTATATACTAACTTCATAGACAACAAACATTTAAACCGTTTAATCTTTAGGTCGAAATAAATAGAAGTTTCAGCATTCCATAACACATAGATGCTAATTCTCACTCACTATATCATATTATATACCATTGTTTATAATAATTCTGTATACACCAACTGAGTAGGCATATCTTCTTAAAATTGTCCAACAAATATTAACTTTTGACACTGTTTTAAATAACTAAAGAATGTAGAAATGTAGTCCAAGCTGCAAGAAGATCGCTATTTCATGCTCGTTAGAGAAGTGGTTAGAGCACTTGACTCTGAATTTGACTTGGTTCGAATCCCGGATAACTCACTATTTCTCTAACTATCTGCACCCTGTAGTAAGACGCTTAAATTGACAGCCATATCTTCGACATCGTTTATAAAATACAATAATCCAGACGTTAAACATAACTTTAATCTTTACCTTAGTTAAATAATGCCCCCCACCCACGCTTCATTGCATTTAAAACTTCTACTACACATTATACAACATTCCAATCCAATGTATACATAAAATACCAATACTGAAACTCATCGCTACGATAACCCCTCGGTGCGCAGCTCAACAGCCCCGCGATCTGGCTCCTCTCCTGCCCCGACGACGGCAAAGTCACCTGGGACAGACATACCACCCTGCCCTTGTCATTCCTCGCCCATAATTTACCCACATATACCCTACTAAAAACCAACTCTCTACGGTTACTTCTATCTATAACACTATCAGTCGAATATTGACTCGAATTTGAAGAAACGACATCAAAAGTCCACACCTGGGACCCCCGCCCCTCAGTGCAGGGCTCCAGACTAGCGAACCCCTCCACTCGGGCTGTTAGGCAGCGCCCCGCCTGAGTTATAGTATTATTTAACGTATAACAAAACGTCATAGTGCCGTCATGCCAGGCGCATGACGTCATTGATATAAAATCGCTAGAGATCGCTCTGGGATCACCTCTCGCACAAACTTTAGTGTGAAGATTCTGCAGATGACCAAAATGTAAGGAATTTCTATCAGGGGGGATGAGATCTGGGAGGATGGTTTTTAGGTACCAGGAGAAGTTGTGGCATTTGAGTCGGGCACGAAGGCGGCGCCTGGCTGTCAGGCTAGTTAGCTCCGTCTCCTCTAGGGGAAGTTTTACACCCATTGTGACGTAGTAGTAGTGGGCGTAGTCGTCAAGCCAAACGTCAACAAGACGCTAAGGTAAAGATTAAAATTTAGTTTTTAAGAAAATTGACAACTTTGCAATAGTAAAAATCTAATTACTTTAAGTTGCAGCAATAATGAAAAGCAGATTCGCAAATTGTAAAAGGAGAAAAAGGACACGCGAGAGTGCCAAGTACAAAACGATGTATGATTAAGTTAAAAGTACTACAGTAGTTAAAGTTTTAGATACTTTCAAATTAATAATTTTATAATTAGATAACCACTGTCAAGGACCGTTAGAGAAGTGGTTAGAGCCCAGGATTGTTTCGAAATCGATAAGTCCAGGTTCGAATCCCGGATAGAGTCACTATTTCACTAACTAGCTGCACTCTTCAATAAGACATTTAAATTGACAGCTACGTCTTCGACATTGTTTATTTAATACATATAAACGATAATATAAACGTTAAACGTTTAACCTCAATTTAACTTTAACCTGATATACGAAAAAATAGCCATATATAAAAACCATATACAAAAAACTTCAGAATCTCTCGAGAATTTTTTTTATTGTATTTACTACCTTAGGCTTTCTTACTGGACTATCTTACTTACCTGATAATTCTTTAACTTTACACTTCGTCCTCCGACTTCATTAGGAAAAGTATAGGGAAGCAGTCGACGGAAAACGTGACCTACTCTAGAACAAGGAACAATGTACACGGATCCACCGCACGTCCAGAGCCTGATGGAGATCTCGAGGTTCTCGCCCCCCCAGATCAGCATCCCTTCGTCGAACGCCCCGATATGGAAGAAAAACTTTCGATCAATGGCCATCGCGCATCTGGTAGAAGGAATCATTGTTTTATTTGAGGTGATTTATTTTGATAATGAAATATGGATTACAGTTAAAGATGATTGATAATTATAAGTTTATATGTTTAGTAAGTGCGCAACATCGGTCGATGGACTAATTTTGATTAATAATAATTGATTGACTAACGACCTCTGATGGAAAGCTTTTAACAGCGATTGAAATTCTAATTGATATTCTATAACACTTTGTTATTTTGTTATAGAAACCGCGATTTGAAAATAAGTAAACAGAGCTTTTGAATAAACTGCAAACATATAAGTAAATATATTGGCAAAAAATATACATAGTTGCTAAAGTTTCTTAAATTGTTGTAAAACTTCTTAAAATCTGACCCTATTGTAGTTGGAGTCATAATCTTCCTCGTTTTGTTTTTACTGACGTCATGGATGACGTGTCGTGGAATAAGTTTCCATGCGTATTCCATAGTCCACGTCATTCCCCCGTGGGCTTCGTATTCCCAACTTCGGTATTCTATGGTAACGGGGTCTATTGAATCCATTCTGGGTACAACCAGTGTCGAGCGATCTGATTGGATGACAGAGAGCAGAGGTTCCAACCAACCAGCGTTCACTTCAATGTGAGCGTCGAGAAAGACTAAAACCTGTAGAAAGTATTAGGAAAAAATTACGTTTTTTTGTTATTTAGAAAAATTGAGATAAATTTAAACTTTACTAAATGCAGAGATGGGTTTTACTATACATGAATTTTTTTGGAAAGTATTCTTTTTACATGTACTTGAGTGAAATTTGTATTAAATGTCTCCCACCCCGCCCTCTAGAAATAGCGAGTTGTAATTAATCGGTGAAGCATTAAAAGTGTTCATATTATTATGTACTTGAAAGTTGTGCCGGGCCCGTGACCCCCCATAAAATCTTTCATTATTAATTAGTTTCGCATTTCACCTTTTATGGATTAGTTGCAGGTATGGCCTATAGGCCTACTTTTAATAAAAATTATTGTCGCTTTTCAACGGTCCTAAACATAAAAAAATTTACACATGAAAAATATGCGTTCATGTAAATAATATAACGAGGTCTGTTCTTGATTTTAATAGTTATGCTACTAATTAGTGATTATAAGTACCAATTTAATATACATGTAATTGAATAGGAAAAGTTTGAAAAACACTCAAATGAACTATGTAACATCATAATAAGTACACTTGTGGTTTAATTTTGAATATGAACTTATGAATATGAATAAGGCTTTCAAGCCTTTATTGAATTGACAGATAAAATCATATAAGTTATAATAATTTGCAGTCTTGTATAGAATAAAAGAACATGCAGTATAATATCATAGTGTAGGGTATTTTTAAGAATCTAAACTTATTTGTATATATATATCTATGTAACTGTTTTGATCCATTTTAACGACAGCGATGACATAATATTGAGAAGCATACTACAACTTGTTGCTATTTAGGATGTCCCAATTAAAAAAGTCGCGTTTCATCAAGATGTATCTATATTCTATACCTTTCTAAGCGACTATCTCAATAAGTGTCTCTAGAGATTGTCATCGAGATGTCTCGCCATTTTTATGGAAATAAAATAATCTCTGTACATTAATTCTTTCAAAGATAATACTCGATTTATAGCAAAGCAACGAAATCGCAATCAAATTTACTCAACAATCTCGATTCTAGGACATTTAGTCAAAGAACGATTCGTCAATGAACTGTTCGTCAAGAAATATTTTTATAACGGACGATTCCTATAACACCTAACCCTAACCTTAGCCCTAACCATAACCCTAAACCTCATCCTAAACCTAACTCTAACTCTAAACCTAACGAATATAATTGACGAACAGTCCGTTGACGAATCGTCCTTTGACGAAACGATCGCATACCACAATCTCGATGATAGTCAGACAATAGTCTGAAAGAAAGTAACACGAAAATTGAATTATATAAACGGGGCTTTAGCGTCGATATATCAACATTGTCATATTACGTCTGTGCAGGGTAGGCTACAGTTACTAAATCAAATACTAAATACTAAATAGATACTAAATCAAATAAAGTTTAAAATAAAAATCCTAGACAGGGACAGTCTCATAATATTGCGATGTGTTTTGCTAATTTTAAAGTTAATGACAAACATTGCTCATTCATAAAGCAATGGCTGATAGTATAAGTGAAAAAACGCAGTAGTCATTGAACGGTAAATGATATCATTTTGGATGCTTCTGATGATAAAAGTTAATAAAGTAGAAAGAATAGTCATAAATGGACATAGAGAATTAGTTTGCATAATTTTTAAGAGTAATATTACAACATTCCTACATGGAAATCACAAACCGGCAACATGTTTATTTTAAACTCGAAATTCAATAAAAAAAATATTGCAAGTTGAATCGTATTTTCATTCAATGACAAAAATGTGTACTTGGGAGTCATTTTCTAATACAAAATGCTAATACAAAGTTGACAAGTGGAGTCAACTATTGAATTTTCTCCAATAAAGCTAGTCGGCAACAGTACGGTCAAACGATATTTTAATTAAGTTACATTTCTCACGGATAAAGCTTGTGTGTTTAGTCTTTTCATCACGTTCACGGGGCATGCTTTATTTGATCAAGATTACAGTTATAATGTTAAAAATTTATAAGCAAACCGACATATTCTAATTAAATAAAACGTGTCAAAGCGTAAAGATACAGTTGTAATTCCAATGCAATTAAAACCTCTCGCAACAATATAAATAATAATTTGAAGCAGAACAAGAAATTTTGTGTGAAATACCTTTTGTTATAATTTGAAATATAAGAAAAAATATATAAAATGAATTGCCATCGTCCAAATGATTATAAGACGCCGATTCTTAACACTTATAATATTACAAAACATATATTTTGTCAAATAAGACTTTTCCTTACCTCCCCCGTAGCCACCCTAGCCGCCTTCATCCGAGCTCTCACCAACCCCTCCCTCCTCTCGCTCCTAATCACCCTCACTTTCTCCCCCAGCGTCTCCACGTACTCCTCCAACGCTACACCAAGGTACTCGTAAGTACTCCCATCATCTACCAACAATACCTCATGAAGTAGATCAGGAGGCGTTCTGTTAAGTACACTATGAACGGCTCGCAGTAGCATCGACCAGGATTCATCGTAGAAAGGAATGATGATCGACGCGCTGGGCAGGGAGGGAGGGTGATAGAAGATAGCTCGGCAGTCAGCGTGGCGGGTGTCGGGAATGTAGCGGTCGAGGGGGATCGAGTTGCTGCTTGTGACGTTTAGTTCAAAGTCACCGAAGATGACATTATTTTGAGAGGGAAATTTGTGTAGAAGTCGTTTGTCTATGGTAGAGGCTTTGTTGGAATGACGCTGGATATTTTAAAAAAATTGATAGGTTGCAAGTTTTTAGTGCCCATGTACAGTGATTGTTAGAAAAGTGAATTATGTTACTACTTGTTCGAAACAAAAATTGACGACTATAAGATGCTATTCATAAATGAAAAGTATTAAAATTGATAGTTGACAAGCCGCCTATATCTCCCCAGATTAAAAATAGAATCACCCGTGTATAACTCTTATTTTGTGTTTAATATTGCATTATCGTTTAATATTAATTATTAATTAAATCATACAAGTGCACAATTAAATAAAACTATTACATTCAAAATATTAATAAGTCAACTATATTGTGAATTTTGTGAATTTATAATACAATTTATCGACAAGTTTGTAATTATAATATAAATAGGCCCTAACAATATTTTTTTCAAGTAAGCCTACCTCAAAGAAAGCGCTTCCTACAGGATCATTCGCTCTTGATTCTACTTCCTGTCTTTGTTGATGAGATGTGTCGTAGATGATGACGAAAGAAAGAATGACGAAAAGAACAAAAACAACAACTCGTAGGGTACTTGTCGTCATGACGAAAATTGAATCATGACGTCATAATGATATTTATTATCGAAATATTAATCGATATTGCTCGAATTATTTATAACAATGCTCACAGCTCGCATTGTGTGCACTAATTATGATGTTCTGCACAAATGTGTGATAATCCAAGCGAATTATAGACTTATCATGATGGTAATTCGTAAGCTTATGTTGTAATAATTATTATAATATGTATTCTTGTAAAGTTCAACGTCTACATCGTCATGTTTAACGTCACAGTGTATTCTTACGCTGTAAAGATTTATAACAGAAATGTCAATTAACCCTTAATATTCCCATAAAATCTTTTACGTTTTAATCCTATATTAATCTAAATTGATAACTGGTGTAAACTGACTGACCTATAATACCTGCAACAAATTTAGCGATAAAAAAGATTTATCCGCGGGATTAAAACTCCCATAAAGACGTAAGCTCTCACAGTAGGCCAACTATTTTTTAGCAGCTGATATATGTACATATTATCATATACTATCTGTTTACGTTAACTTTGATTGATTACAACGTACGCAATGTTAAAGCAGTTGCTGTCATTTATCTACAACTAGTCTACTATATTAATATTATATTTCATAAGTAAAGATTTTTCTATTATGATCATAATAGACTAGCATCTATAAAAAACGACTTACTGAACAATAACATATGATTTGAAGAGAGCCCTGACGTTTTTAATCTATAAAGACGAGACGAATTAAAGTTTATCTGATTAAATCATAGCAAAGCCTAGTAGCTTAATAATAATATCAGCCATGGGCGCCCACAGAAATTTTTTTAGGAGGGGGCAAAACAATGGTCCACGAATAAAATTTTCAACAAGAGCTCGAAAAGTGCAAAGCAGTAAATAAAGAACAATGGTATTTATCATATTTGTTTTTTTAACGTCAAATTTGAAAAATTTGAAACATAAAAAAATGTCCAGCCAAACAATATCCAAACAAAATCAGTTATTTATTCTTCAATGATTTTTCCACCTGAAGAAACAATTATAATATATAGTGAATCACTTTATATTATCAGTTGTAACGGTGTCACGGTGATTTTGTTAAAGCATGATTTTTATTTTTCACTCTGAGTTGCACTTTGTGGACCTGAGTGTTTCATTGCTAAGAAATTTGTTAAAAGCCAAAAAGTAGCATGTAAAAAAATAAATGTCTATTTTCCAGGGGGGGGGGCCAAGTGCCCCCTCTTGACCCTATGTGCGGGCGCCCATGATATCAGCTAAGAATCTTCAGCTGTCTAAACTTTAAAAAATCACGTAGACTTTTAGACAATTCATACCACCATGCTAGCTATTATCATGGTTAAATTTTATCGATTGCAAATAAAATATACTCTGATAACTTGTATAAGCTTATAGCTTATACGTTATATTACAGTTTTTATCAGAATCTAACATTATTCAATTAAAAATTTTAAAAGAAAATGTAGATTTTAAAGCATTTGTAATGTTATTAAAAGACTTACTATAATTTTGCGAGATCTACTGAAATGGAATTACTTTTAAGTGTCAATTGTTTGCATCACAGTAAACGCATATATGTTACACACGAGTGTCTGTATGTTATTGAAATTACAAATAATATTAGAAACAAAGTGTGTGTCAAAAAATTAAGTAAAATAAGATATTACTGTGAAATGCTACGATATTGTAACAGTATCACAGCCAGTCAATAGATACGATAAAATAGTTTTAACATTTTTGGTTTAAAAAGCAAATGTTCAACTTTGCTCTATCCCTCCTTGTCCCAAAACTAATTGCTTTAATTGGTGTGAGCCACTGACTACAACACACTGTAATTATTTCCATGCTACAATCGTGAGAAAACGTGTAAGATCGAACGATAAATAATTGTAAGCTTTTTGCCAAGTGTTTTTAAGGTATGCGCCCAATTATATATTTCCAAGGTTATCGATCATTGAACGATGCTGTAAAACTTAGTCCTATAATAGTATTATAGTATACGCCTATTCTTACATCTTTAAGTGAAATATCTTTCGTAAACTTATACTCTACTTAAATAATACTTATTTAACCATATCATTACAATTAAGATAAAATTTAAACGATTTTACAGCTTATAAGCTGCAGTGTTATACACTTATACCGTGTATACAGTTTATTAACTGTATCCACTGCTTACTATAGTAGTCCATTACTGAATAGGTCTGTAAATATTAATTTACTCGATGTCTCAAGAATTCTAGTCTACTATAATCACAGTTATAACACAATAATGAGGTTGAGCTCAATTGATTTTATATACTGGTTAAGCTAAAAATATTTGCATCTAATTTGTCGCTTGAGCGATTTGTTTTTGTCGCATAAATCATAAACGACACAATGCTATATATTTCTACAGTCAATAAAAGAAATATAATGATATTATACAAGTTATTTCTTAATTGCACCGAGAATTTCATTTTAGTTCACTAGGTATTGGACACAGGTAAAAATATATGTTAGTAATGACAAGCATAATCGATTTCACATAATAAACTTTATCATATGTAACATGTAACTAAAACATTCATATCATGAAAGATTGACTAACTTCCATAAAATTATCAGGGATGCTTAAAACTTTGTTAGATAATATTATTGACCTATCTTTTATCTGTTAATACGATTAAATACTCCGAATAGACTTTACCTTTACAAAATTTCGTGTACAATTTTTACCATACAAAACTTCTATTTTCGTCAATAGCACACTTAACTTCTAAAAGTTTAAACGTTTATTTCAATAATTACAGGAAAGTAATTACTAATTATACACAATTTCTAGATAAACATCATCAATCCGCCCTCATTGTAAAATATCACCCCCCCCCCCCCTGTAAAATATGCCAAGAATGCCCCGCCCATTTCCCTCCCCCTTGCCAGTTTGATTAATACAAATTATACTGGAAAATTTAATAGGCTTAAGCGCGATTTAGTCAGAAATTTAAGGAGCTTGCGGCAGCGGTAAAGTTTTGAGAGAATTTTTAAGTTTAAGCAGGGGGTGGGGTCGGGGTTCGGGGTTCGGAGGTGGGGTCGGGATCGGGCCCACCCCACCCCCCCCCCTCCCACTGGAAGTAAATTTTTTTGTAGTGTTAAAGATGTCAATTTAGCTGTGCTAACCTCCAACCCCAGCTTGTGACGATTTACTGAATAGTTTTACGCTGAATTCATAAATGGAGTTTTAAACTTGCTACGTTGCTAAATTGAGACGAAAAAGTGATAAAATAATGATAACTTAAAGTAATCAGTTAAACGTTTGAAGGAAACCTCCCCTTGGTCAATTCCTGGTTACGATTTAATTTGATTTAATCTATGTTATTTTAAAATAACAATGTTATTTTAAAAGTAGGTTTGTCTTGCTTTCGGAATAATGAACTTGCGAGCAGAGAACAGGTTTTGATAGGATCCATGTTCGACACTTGATTCAAACTGACGAGTTTAAAGTCTGCAAATAGACAGCGACTACTGGCCAAATATCTGACGCAAGTAAGAAACAAAGTTGGCTTGACACTAAGAGACCGTGTTTTCGAGTTCTTGCAAACACTGGAATCAGACTTAGCAATATCAGGTTAATAACGACATCATTTCGTTTTACTTTTAAATTAATAATTTAGAATACAATTTCTAGGGCACAATCTATTCATTGATTGATTCAACTGATGAGATTTAATTATAAATGCTTAATATATTAAAATGAAGTTAATTCGTTAAATGCGGTATATTTTTATTGCAGCATAAATATATTGCATATATGATCTGCAATTTTACTTCTATGAATCTTTTATTTATTGTAGGACTTGTGGAAGATGGTGACTCGGGGAATCAAGCTAGACCCACCACTGGTCGGTCTATTAAATTCTACAATCTTGATAAAATATTGTAAAGTGTATATGTTATTAAAGGATATAACAAGTATTGAATTAGCCTATTGAGTCGCAGCTTATGAAGGAATAAAATCCTTCACAAGTCGGAGTTATAATTTTAAACACCTTTTCAGTTGAGGTTATATGAACGATTTTAATCAACAGCTTTCTTTGCAGAAGTGGTGGCACACCGTATTTTTAACTGAAGGTCTAGTTTCGATTTTTATTACAACTCAATGACAGTAACATGCTGCACACTTTTTTTAGTAAGACCCTTCAATTAAGGAACTTTCTCTATCTTTATTAGAGATAATATTTGCTAATTATTACAACAATAGATTTAATATTAAATTTCTAATGTTGTAGAAATGACTGCTAGAAATCTATCCATTGGAAATGTTTTAAAAGAAAATGATCACCGAAAGCAACCGAAGAGCCAGCAACAAGTCGGTATTTTGTTATTTATACTTTAATTTCTTTCTTTGACTTATAATATATAACATTACAAATTATTGCAGCGTCTGTATACGGTAATTATAATGAATTAATTTGCCTAAAATTAGTTGAAGATGTAAGATACGCAATACAAGGTAAAAAAGAAAAATGGTTGCTGCCGCAGTTAAAAGAATTGAATGCTTTAAATGAAATCCATGAAAGAAATCCCATTATTGTATATTAAAAAGACATGTGTTCTGCATTTGGGAAAGATTTACTTTGTTTAGAACTTTTTCTAGATATGATTTATTATTCTAATCCATTGGTCGATTCTATTTGTCTTGCTTTATGCAAATAAATAATGAACTGAAAGTAAAAATCTTGTGTACTTTAACAAATGTGTCAATACCAACAAAACCTATTAACTATTAATAATGACTTAGCTAAAGTATAGATGAATAAAAACGTTTTGATCCGTTGACATGATATATAATAGAATTGTTAATTATTAAATTTTCATAACTTAATGATTGTTTAGATGTTTACTCATCACTTGATTTCCGCACACGTTACGAACTTTCAATTTTGTGCTGTTTCAACTAACTGGGTATATTTTAAGTTTGCAGCAATTGCTCGCCAACTTTTACAGTGTTAATAATTCATTTGTTTACATATAATAGGTCAAGATGATACCAAAGTGAATCAACCTACAAAGCGAAAAAGAAAGCTGTCGAAAATGTTGGTGAGATTAAGCAGGAGTCGAATCGATTTAATTTTCTGTGTCATTATGATTTCTGTGTCGCATGTTAACGATTGTGTTTATAAACAGAGGCATGAATCTCTTTACATCTCTGCATCATGTTTATAGACAGAGGCTTGCATGTAAAAATTCTAAGAAAACTTTCGTTCTCAATTTGATGGGACAATAATTAAGAATTGAAAGCGAGAAATAAACCAGCTTAGATGTTTATTCAGTGTCCCTCCCTTCATAATTAAAAGATGATAATCTATGATTTTTTAATTTTTTAGATTTTAAATATAGATGTAGACATTATGATCCCCCTATTATAATAGTAGACATTATGATCGCTTCTATTAAATAATTTACAACTATGAACTCCAATCAATATTAGAGTATAATTTTTTTGATGCAGTTATTACCAATTATAGATAGTTAACTTGTAAGTAAGTAATATAGTTTCAGTTGTGTTAACTTTGATAAGTAGTCCATCTGTTTTGTAGCTAAGCAATTGCAGTGGCTTAACTACCGTGGTAGCAGCTACAGCAATGCTGCGGGGCCCGGGCGTGTCAGGGGGCCCGGCCCGACCCCCCCAAAATTGTGAGCAATTATCAGGCTATAGTTACACATAATTACAATTAGAATTGTAATTAAATTATTTGCTGAAAGTCTGCCAAAAAGTGAGTAATGAAAAAGGTCATCACTGTCGAAACTGGTTTATTAATTGTTTCCAGTAATGATTATTAAAATTTTAATTGTAGGCCTATATAACATTTATTTTTAATTTTGATTTGATTTGCAATGATAATTATTTCTTCACGTTTTAAATACAATAGCTCCGACTTCAGTAATATATGTATAATATCGTGCTCAAACGTATACTATAAGTTCTTGATTCTACATTGTATGTCTTTTATATGCATGTAATATACTGTTACAGTAGATGTCGTGGCCAATGCCTAATATAATTTAACTGATCTTATGCCTTGCGCACTGTAGATATCGGGGCAAATATATAACATGTTGTAGAATCAATGAAGTTTCATTACACTTTAGCCCCAATATCGGAGCCAATCTGAAATATAAGCGCATTCATTCTGTCGAATATTAAACTGTATACATCGGGGCAGATAAATAACATACTGTAGAATCAACGAGATTGTATTATGCATATGGCCCCGAGGATGGAGCCAAATTAAAAGTTCATTGATTCTAAATTATATATATAGGCCTACTGTAGATATCGGAATTGATGCGATGATATTGTTTTGGCCCGAACGGTCGGGCTAAATATACTATTATAAGGCTTACGCATTTTAGCCCGAACGGTCGGGCTAAATATATTATTAATAATATAAGGCTTACGCATTCTAGAATGCTTATAGCATTCTAGAATGCATATATGCATTCTAGCCCAAACGGTCGGGCTAAATATATTATTTTAAGGCCTACGCATTCTAGCCCGAACGGTCGGGCTAAATGTATTCTTTTAAAGCCTACGCATTCTAGCCCGAACGGTCGGGCTAACTATATAGGACTAATATAAGTTCATTGATGTAGGATTGTCTCTTAAATACTTTATCCCCTCCCCCCTTCCTCCCCCCTCTCTATAATACTTTTTGTATAATGCTGTCGTTCATTGTTAACATTAGCTAAGTTCGCAAAGGTCTATTGCATTAGGCCTATGTGTATAAAGCTGACTTTTATAAGCTATAGTAGTATGCTTTACATGGAAAGTCTACTTATTTAATTTTTTCACATATAGACCTACAGAGGAGTTCTTAATGAGTTAATGTGTAGGCCTAGCTTCAGATTCCAATAATTCTAAATTTATATGCTAGATTGTTACAATCTCAAATAGTCTCATTCACATTATAATTAAAAACAAACACTTTTTGTAGTTTCGGTAGGTAATTCCTATAAAATTTTGAGTATTTTAATTATTGAACAAGTTATAAAGCAATAAGAAGAGTTTATTTCTAAATAATGAGCTCGTTTTGTTGGTATAATTTCTATAGTTTCGTGTGATTTTTTGTTCCAATTAAATTCTTAAATAAAATTAAAGTACTATTTATATGTTATTGTTATTATTGCTTTGCTATATATGATGCATTTATGTGTTTAGCAACATAAGTAATAAAATAAAATAAAAATCAACAGAATGGAAAAAGGTGAAATTATGTAAGCCTACGATTAAAATAAAATCTCTTCAAAAAACGTTTTTTTTGGAAAAAAAACTAAGTCGCACCTGTTTTGAACAAGGCTGAAATGACGTCCCTGCACTGAAATGACGTCCCTGCACTGAAATGACGTTCCTGCACTGAAATGACGTTCCTGCACTGAAATGACGTCCCTGCACTGAAATGACGTCCCTGCACTGAAATGACGTCCCTGCACTGAAATGACGTCC
>JAQIXG010002205.1:0-18455 GCA_034700105.1 Oconnorella tubifera | reverse complement strand
ACATTTCCCGGCAGCCGGGACAAGTTGCTTAAAATCGGGACTGTCCCGGGAAAACCGGGACGTCTGGTCAGCCTATTCTAACGACGTAATATATAAGCTTGCCTATCATTCGTTTTACAATGGAGATAAAAAAATTCTAATTTCTGTGGTGGTTGAAAAATAACTCAATCTAAAAAATTCAACAACTTTTTTATAATTTTATTCACACAAACGAATAAAAGTATAATTCAATATACTGCATTATATTTTTTGTCAGGTAATTTTTTAGTTTTGATAATGAAAGATATAAATTTTTAAGAGCGAAAAATGATAAAAAAAAACTAGATAACATTATATTTATCCACAGAAATAGAACTATAACTATTATTATTATAGGTCGGTGCATTTATCCAATAAGCCAACTAAGGACATAATAACATTTAGACATCAAATATTATAGCCAACAATCGATATCATAGACTACTGTAATCGTAGAAGATATATTACAATAGAAGAATATAAATTAAATATTTTATTCTAGTCGTATTATCTTGATTTATTTGCGTTAAAAAAGGTGTCCGATATTTTTTTTGGTTAAGAATTAAACAGTTTTTTTAAACTATTTAATACATGTATCCCCTTGGCCTTTCTGGTTACACGAACTGGCTACGCAGTATGCATTCTCATTACAAGATAAAATTAATTGGTTAAATTTATCAGTATTTTAGCCTCTCGTGATTATCGAATAAAATAAGTAGATCTGTTAAATAGAGCTTATCTTTATTTAGTTAGATTATAATTTGACAAGTAGATGTCTCATTTGAACCAATTGTATATGAATTGAATATTCTGTCATTATATTGATGGGCGAGGAAGGATAACAGTCACCCAACAATATATTTTTTGACACGTAAAAGTTTATCGGGGTAAAAGAGCCCATTAGAAATAATCTATATATTTAAAATAATTCCGGTAATAAAACCTATATTTTCACACTAAAGCTCGCTAATTTAACTTTATATCTTTGCTTGATTTTGCTCCGTTATCCACAAAAGTTAAAATGTTGATCTCTCTCTCCTAAGTTACGAGACATAATAATTTAATATCGCTGAAAAATGCAAAATTGGCACCATTTATTTTATGTTGAAAACTAGCTCTAAAAACAATGACTGTTTTAGGAATTAAACAAAAAGCGTTTCTTGAGACTTTGTAATGTTTCGTTGATATATATTGAGACTTTAGTTTAAGTTCGGAGGTTAAAAATTTAAATCCCTCCCCGTCACTCTATTTTTTCTGCAACTGCACTTATAAAGGCTTCATCTGTGTAATTGATGTGAGCGGTATTTCAGGACAGGGGAAGGGCGATAACGCCCACAAAATGACATAAAAAATTAAGAAGAAAATAATTGTTGATTAAGTTAGAATATTACTGATAAATAATTATAATCTATGAAAATAAAAAAAATATTAAAAAGTAAATAAATTAACATTAATTTAGGCCGAGACTTATTAATTGTCGTTCTGTAATAATGTTTTAAGGCTAGCCTAGTCTCAGCCTGTAATTTTTAAAGATTTACTGTTAGCTAAATCAAGCGGTGTTACATCTCTGTACAGTTGCTAGCTATATATATACACGAAATTAACTAGAATTAATTTCGTGTAGTAATTGTAAAAATGTTGTAATATTGTTGTGAATACTTTACCCACTCTTCAATCTGAAACATTTATATCTCCTTGCACTGACATTATTTGCAGACAGTTTAAATAAGCCTACATATCTGTATATTTTCAACTTCAAGGCCAATATTATACCAATAAATCGCGTTTTTTGAAAATACACCACAGATGAAAGGCAGAGAGATAAGTATATTTAGAATAACATTATTCATAACATTAATAAGAATAACAGGTTTGTTTTAGGTTACTCGATTTAAGATTGTATTTCATAGGAACATTTACATAAATCATATTTTTTTATGAAATTAAATTGTAGTAAGTACTATTAAAATAAAACATTTAAATAAGGCACTATAAATTTTATTAATAAAATAGCGACGCTGTCAAATTTTATAATAAAATAATTTTAGAATATGAATAATTTACATACAATACATTCCTCATCATAAAAACTTCAGTTGACCTAATGCAATTTTATACAGCTACGAAGTGCTAGTTTATTCTATAAAGATCGAAATAGTCCATATTCTCACATTTTTATTTATAATCATTGTATATTCGCTAGATGTCGACTATAAAGATTATATATTTAATAAGTACCTATAGTAAAATCTTGATTACTAATTATGCAATCGCAAGAATTATATTCATTTTATCTAATAAAAACGACAAATTAGAAATTAAATACATGAATAAAAAAATTTCGCATATGATTTATAGCACCATATTTTAATATATATTGATGAAAAAATCAATCATCCTGTTAAACATTAAATTCAATCAATCGATAAATTGCAATTTAATTACAATAAATTATCATTATGTGAACTGCTAGTTCCGAGTCCGGTGCTTTACCACTTCACTACAGCTTCATGATATATTTACAATCCTATTGGGTTGTTTCTTACATATTATATAATGTCACTTAATCTGGATATGTGAAATAAATTAAAATTTAATTGAATCTTCAAATGCTACAAAATTAAGTAATATTCAGATTATATTCAGTTTCACAAGTGCTATTTTAGCACTTTTTTGAGCAAGTACAAGTGTTTTTAGATTAGGACTTACTGCTTCTTAGCACAAGTGCCATTTGATAGGAAAAGAACTGACAATAAAGATATTCTGTCTCTTTAGAAAAATTATTTACAGCAAGAATAACTTGATCCTTCCATTACAACAGTGTAAATATTTTACTTTTAGGTTAGCATGCTTAAAAGTAAAAAACAATATCTTAATTTGGAAGTCACAAAATTCAAATCAGAACAACTTTGTTTGAAAAAGTTTCACTCTGTCAATAATAAACTTTAATAAAGCACCAAATGGAAGGAGTAACAATGACTATAAATAATTTTGATTTTAACAGTCAACTACAGTGAAAATAAATCTAGCAATTTTACACAATTAATGGCAAATTTACACAACGCCTGGATATAAATCTGGATACAAATCTGATACAAATCTGGATATAGCTGCCAATTTACTTACTAAAGGATGCAGTAAGTTAGCGAAATTTTATTGGATTGGAACAGTACTGCATCATAAAACCTCAATCAAATGAATAATAACACAATGACATCAGCATAAATAACTATAGATGTATCAACTGATTTTATTCTTTTAATATAATCAATAATTTTCAACTG
Source organism: Oconnorella tubifera (assembly GCA_034700105.1). Taxonomy (NCBI): domain Eukaryota; kingdom Metazoa; phylum Annelida; class Clitellata; order Enchytraeida; family Enchytraeidae; genus Oconnorella; species Oconnorella tubifera. The sequence continues at coordinate 15,153 of JAQIXG010002205.1, read as the reverse complement.
ATTCAGTGGAACAAAATAACACAAACAACATAAGAAATAAATTAGATTTTATATACATCAAATAGCGCTGAGATTGTACCTAAAATATATACATAGTAAAAAAACATTTAAGGTAAAATCGTACGTATTTACTAATTAAAATACACGATACACTAATTCGCAAACAAGTATAAATATACCAACAATAGACAACATGTAATATCTGAGCATAATCGAATCAAAGAAATTATAAAATATTTAATCGCGTGAATAGACAAAATATAAATGAAAAATTCAGCAAAACTGATATATAGCTTTAAATTTATAAGGCACACAAATTGTGAGACTCAAAACAAATACACGTAAAATTACTCAATTTCTTACTTTTTCCACAGTAATGATATAAATTTTATAATGAAAACAAAAAAAATATCATACGTTATATTGCTTGATATAAAACGCGCCACACAATAATTTTCATAAGCTTTATTGCATAACTAGGCATGTAATCTGTCACATTGCGTACAATGAAATAACTGTCATCGTGAAACGAGAAGTACAATATGAACTAGAAAAATAAGCGTACAACTAGACGCAATATGCATTACATTACAACTAGATGCAATAAGGCTATGACGAGGAGAAACTTGAGAAGAAGCTCTGTGAACCTTTTCGGTCTATGCATAAACTTTTCTGACCCTTATGCTGTTTGTAGATTTCAGTCATTATCTAAAATAAACAACAGCATAAGAAGATTAGAAAAACAAGACAGTTTTAGTTAATTTTAACCTCTACTTAAAAACATTTACATCTTGAAATAGTTATATATTTGACAATTCAATTATAGATATATTTGACAATTCTTAAAATTAAGAGCAAAGTTTCTAAATTAGACAGCATTTGGCTAATTGTTTAACATCACAAGAGCATAAAAAGTTATCAAGACTTTGCATTCAATAACATGACATCAATATTCAATTAATATATCATTGATGCTAATATCTAAATTGTAAATTGCATGAGCAGAGATCAAGTAATAAGCAAAAGCAGGACAATAAAAACACACTAAAGCCTCTTCATTCATAACTGTTATCTTAATCTTAAATCTAATTTTTGTTTAATCAGATATGCAGACATCCCTAGCATCAGTAACGATCATACTTGCGTTAGGATATGAATGAGAGAAAATATTCCTAAACAGTTATAAATAATTATGATTATTAAAAGTAAATAAAAGAAATATTACTGTAATGAGATTATCCAAGCCAGTGAGAAAACCATCTTCAGCATTGCCGAGTGACCAAGTGTCTCTATGATTGAGATTATGATCTTCAACATGCGTCGTCTTGGCAAAGTCTATTATCCAGATCCCTGCCTTATTGTTCTTGTCATAGAACAACAGTAATGAGCTGCCGATAATCTGCACAAAACTATAACTGTAAGTAACTTGAACGCAACAAAATCAATTAAGCATAAAACTATAAACTACTTGCATTATAATATGAACACATCGTTGAATTGTCTTCTATTGACAAGGACATCATACAATATAAGCAACATTATTTGAAAATGTATGTGAAAATTTTATCTTATGGCAATGTTAATGATTTTTTAACATTAGTTCTAACGGTACATAAATAAATTTCAAACCCTAGTCTAGTGTATATCAAGTCTATTTCTACAACATTGAATGCTATTAGTAGTGAAAGTCAAGTATAAAAAAATATTATTTGATGCCTACACTTACAATACACTTTACACTCAGTGTATAATTTAAGAAAAACGTCGTTAAATTTGTTCTGAAATAAAATCAAGCGTAGGCTTAGCAAATGAAGTAAACTATCCTAATACTACCATTAATTGTTTAATATAATCAAACTGAAGAAAAAATAAAATAAAATAAAAACCTCGTGGCGCCTGAAGTAACGAGATTGCTCAAATTGTCGTCGAATCGTTTGCAGTTGTTTTCTAAACTTGCGATAAACTGCAGGGCGAGAACCAACAAACCTTACAATGGTGGAGGCAACCTAAAAATAAACAATAGCGATACAAGAAATTGCTTTATATAATATATATTGTACAATATAAATATTATACAATATAAATTACTATATCATTTTATTGCTTTATATAAGCTATTTGCTTCAATATGAAGTAACTGTTATTTTGAATAAAACACTTAATTCTTGATGTTTAACTTTAAAAATCAAATTTCTGTTTAGTAAGGGAGCTCACTTTAGTGTACCGACCTGATAGTTAGCTTTATTATTTGTTTTCAAAGTATTTACTCATTATTTATATTTGATGAAAAGAAACACAGTTTTAATTTAGTTTTAACTACATTAAAGTCACAATAAACTTGTCAAATTGTTGTAAGAATATATGTCATGAAAAATGCAGCCAGTGATGATATTAAATTTTCTGATTAGGAATCTAAGATCTAAAAAATCTGAGTCAAGTATAAATGCATCATCATGAAAAAAGAAGCATGTCATAAGTAAAAAATTATCCAAATTAATAAAATATACTGAAATCTAAATTACAGAAACTATTAAAGATTTAAATAGCTAGCAGCATAAGCGCATAGAGTAAAACAATTAAATAGCTAATGTTTCACCTCTTCTTTTGTTCTGACTTTCTTCAAATCTGTATACGGAGCTTCACCAGATAACTGCAAATAGCAAATTATAACGTGTATGTTTGAAAACAGTAAATTATCAATAGATTTATTAATTGTAGACTTAAATTATTTAATATTAAAAAGTTATTTTTAGTAATTAAAATTTAATTTTCTAGAAATATGATATCGCTGAACAATGCATTCAATTTTATATCAAAAGTACCCGTATTTTTTTTTTCATTATTTTAAACTTACTCGAAGAGCATCAACTCGAAAACCAAGAGTAGCAGAGGAGCTTCCCTTCTCTCTATACTGTAAAACACAAGTAAATACTTATAAATAAATACTTATAAACCTTTATACATCTATGAGATATTATAAAAACACAAGTAAGATTAACTATTCTAAAAATAATTAATCTTATTGTCCCCCCCCGCATGGTGAACATTAAGATTAATTATTAATGTCCCCCGCATGGATCAGCTCTTTAATGCTTTCATTGTGACTAAGCTAACTTAAGCTTCACCAGCATGGTCTGGTTACCTAAGTGAGGCTGACTGGTCTTCCCTCTAATCTGTGCTGAACAAAGGTCACAAGTGGGGACTAGTCTCCACTAAGCTTGATATACGCATGATATTGTCCTCTGCCGACTTGATCTTTTTTAAACACATAATCTCTAACATTAATCATTCCCTCCATCACCTCCTCCCTCCAATCAAAACACACACATATAACCTTCGTACTAGACCTCATGACCGTATCATACCTTTCTCTCGCACCAGGCTAGCAGTAATTCTTTCTTCCCTCACATGCTATCATTAAACTCCTATTAAATTAACTTTATTCTGTTGTTTATTGTTATATATATACGAACTTTACTTTTGTTATAACTATGCGGTTGACATGTTGCATTAAACGATTGAATTAAAAATGAATGAATTACAGAAACTTATACTCAAAACTCTAATGAAAACAGTAGCTATTGAAGCCAAAGAGATTATTTAATACAGAATCTTGCAGCGTTTCAAACAATCATTTAAAAAAACCATCAAATCATGCATTAAGAAGTAAATAATAAATTATTTCAACTTATTATTTGCAAAAATGGATTGTCTTAGGTACATTGAAAGAAATAAGAAATAGACATATATTGTATCATCCATATCACACTAATTAGTCAGATCTGTAGGAAGGAGTCATATGGCAGCTCAATCAGTCATGATAAATTGATTTATAATGTAGACTAGTTTTATAATTTCATAGTTAACAACTAATGAATTCTTTGGTAATAAAACTTCAGCAATAAGGTTTTAAAACTTCATAATAATTTTATGTTAATCTGTTGCATACCTGCATGTACCGAAGTTTGGTAATGGCTGCCTTCTCGTGCTCTTCTGTGGTTGGTTCGCTGGGATCCAATGACATCATCTTTTCATAAAGATCCGGTCGAAGCTTCTGATTCGTTACTTCAGATTCAAGGAATGTCCTGCAGCCAATCAAACACAGTCAACTTAAAGGAAATAAATATTTATATATAACAAAGATATGATTGAAAAATGACTAAATACAGTATTTCACATATTATAGTTTTTGATTTAATATAAACAATTATAATCTACAAAAAATATCATCTTTCTACTTCTTAATGTATATAACAATACTTAATTTTGATAATAAAAAAATACTTTAAAAACGTTTAAGACTTTGATAAGCTTATTTCGAAAACATTGTATACACATTCTTTAGATTTCATCATTAAATTAAATATTTATCACAAGTCAAAGTTAAAACAAATATTCACAGCAGTACGCACCTTGTACCCATTTTGATATCCATAATATTTGGATCACTAAAGCGCTGCAGTAGATCTTCTATTTCAATAAATCCTGATTACAACTTGTTAAGTAAATTATTTTGTAATGAATCAAAACTGCTATCAAAAGATTTATATCTAATTCCTTTTGATATTTATATTTAAAGTTAACATGACATCTTTTGAATTAATCACTTACTACTAGCTTTAAACCATAAAGAGTTAATGGATAGATCAGCGTAGTATTTCAAATGTATGGATGTAAACAAGAATTATTTTAACCAAAATCAGGTAAAGATAGTTACATAAAAATATACAATCATAGTTATGTTATCACAATTAGGATGAAACTCATTCGTTTAATTGAAACGAATTGACAAAATGCAATAGGCTCAAGTTAATTAAATCAAGTCCATGGAAGCCTCTACATAATAAAGACATTATACTGTATCACCAAATGGCTAAATGTGCCAAATCAGCGCATGCATAATTAGACATAATTACTGTTGTTAGATTTTCTTAAGTATAACCCAGACAAAACTCACTATTTATTTTTAGCTGTCAACTACAAAACTCAAATAGGATTTAGATTTTAATTGGCTCAAATAACCTTATTTTGTGATACAATCTCAATAAAACCATACATACAAGTCCTGTATATAGTTCATACACTCGCTAGCCTTTAGAGAACAAAGAATACCAATATTAAAGTCTTGCTATTAAATTCTAACTGAAATTTTATGAGTTCACAGCATTGTGACTTTGCCATTAAAATGCACCACGTTTTGATAACAGATGCCTGTGAATTTAATTATTTTAAAGCCCAGTCTTCAAAATGTTTGGTAACTTTTTAAACTTTTTTTTAGGGACAGTTATTAAAATAGGTTCTCTGATTTACTTTTTCTATTGCTAAATATTTACTGTAAAGAAACAAACATCAACCCAAAAGTAATATTAGTGACGTGCTGCGAACACAAACACGATATACAAATTCGTGTAGACAGCGTTTGACAATTAATAAAAATGCAGATTAGAAAGGATACGATCTTCATTGTATACGACTTCACGATAGAATCTTGGAACAACTACGCGTACTGCATCTTGCATCAGTGCTTGATAGCAACGCGATTCACAGTTATCCAACTGCTTCTTCCAAATTGTATGAGGCCCAGCCGGAGCAAAGCAACCTAGTTGTTAAATGATGATACAACTAATTATATAACAAAACACAATTCAAATCAAATCAAAATCTTTTACTTGTCATAAAATGTAAAAAGCATATAACATAGAGATAAAATAAAGAGTTGACAAGACGGGCTCGTAGACACAACGCTAACACTAGCCAAGTAAAGTTCATCTAAATCAACTAAATCACAAAGTATTAAAATATAAAGTAAACCTAGTATAAACTAGAACGAAAGTACTACAGTAAGTTATCTCTTCAAAACAGTAATCATAAGCAATGTACAATAACTGAGTTATCTGCAGTACATCAAAAACATTTAACTAATTTCACATAATACTTTATCTTGTCTCATGGCAGATGTAAACCATACCACTGCACATGTATATACATATATAATGTGTATCAATATATATTGACTGTATAAATATAGGCGTGTGATGCTATAAATATAATCTGGTTCTGATGTATGTGGCATTCATAGAGGCGGTAAAACATTCACCAATAAATAATGTAACTTTATGATAAATGGTATACAAAAGGTATACAGTTACTTATTCACTAAAAAATATTAGTTCAAAATTTGAAATAACTGTACATATAGATAGCATGTATAGCTTCTTAAGCAGTATATCTCATACATAAGTGTATAAATATATAGTACTAAGCAATTTCTTTTAGAAAACTGTATCTGAAGAAAGAAACATCAAATTTAATATGATGAAAACTGTGCCATTTAATGAGAATTGAAGAAACTGGTATCATTAATCATTATCAATATCTATTATCAATAGATATTGAGATTATCAATAGCATTTCATTTTAAACATCAAAAGAGAGTAAAAGAGATTCAGCTTTCAGGCAAAGTAAAAAAGAAGAAAGGTAAGCATATTGTTATAATTAATTTAAGAGCACTACAGACAACTCTGGATAATTATGATAATTTTAATAAAACAAAGTAGTTTTAGTATAAATTTTTTAATCACATTAATTACATTAAAAAGTATCATATATTATACAAATGAAGTATCATACCTGCATGCCCTGCAAGCTGAATCCACGAGGTTTTTCTGTTGCGAAGTAATGCATCACTTGCTGGGGCTGTTAAATCTAAAGCATTCTGCAAAAAATGCAAACAAATAATACATAATTTTGCAATCTGTAATTTAGTCTTTTACTGAAGTATTGAATCTGGATATGATTTTTACTGTCATTGTTATTAAGAATTAATTACAACGATAGTAATTAATCTTGTTTTAAGGTTCTAATGAGGCTAGGATTGCCTTGTCATATTTTGAACTGGACAGTCGGGTATTTTACCGAAGATTGTTTCACTAGATGTTCAGATAGAAAAAACAAAACGTAAATATGATTGATTTTCTGTTTTCGTTGTATTTAACAAATTTTTGATTAATTAAAATTTATGAAAAAGTATCTGACAAAAAATAAGTTAAGAGTTGTCTGGATATTCAAAGACCTCTGACAGAATATTTTCCTAAAACAAATCTTATTGATTTTCTGTGGTTATTGACGAATATTAATATAAATTAACTAAAATAATTTAATTCAGGTATATCATCTTTAGAGTTAAAATTCACGATATGATAATGAGAACATCAACTAAACTCATTTCAAGATGTACATTATAATTCAACGATCGTGTTCAAAGAAAGAGAAAAACATAAAATTAGCATAGGCCTACTGGGTCACCAAAATAAAACCATTTCGATTATATATAGATACTGAATAATAAAAGTCAACTAGGCGATCAACTTAGTAAATCAATACTTTCAAGTTTATTGCTTTTGAGTTGCTTGCTAAGTGGACCGTGAGTCAGAAAATTACAGGATTAGTGAAAATTATAAAGTCAAGTGGCGGTTCATGAATCTATAGCTTATTATCATGTAAATCTGTTGCCACCTAAACCTACATAGTTTATATTTCGCGAATAATCTGATAAATATTATGATGGTTTTACAAACCATCAGAAAATAGTGATTCATTTAAGACAACGAATCTACACAAATAATCTCAAGTATTCTATAATTGATAGAGCATATATAGATACTATCTTTGTACTGGTGCAAATTTGTGTAAAATTTGTTCTGATAGGTTGGAATATCTATCTTCGTATAGATGCACAGAAGTATTGAAATAAAAATAAAATAATGTAATATGTTTTATGTAATATGTTTCCTGCACTTTACAAACTAAAATGAGTGTATAATGAAAAGCTATTAAATCTTTCAATTGAATGTGAACATCAATTAAGTTGAACGTTACGTTTCTAGACAATTATCACAGATCCTAAATGTTTTCTTAATATCTAAAAAATGATTATACTAATGGGAATATTGATATATTAACATCTTTTAAGTTAATACTATATCAATTTTGTATGCATTGTAGTTGAACTATATATTTTCCCACTTCGTATGGTGTAGAGCGTTGGTTAACACTAAACTTTACTATGTACAAAAATCGTGTAAATTAAAAAAAAATGACACTTAACTTTGTCAGAAAAGTTTAGCATATATACAGTATATCAATTCAATTGATATACTGTATATATGCTAATATAAAATATGTTTTCAAGCAATTAATGTTTCCACCACAAGTCAAAATGAAAATAATACAAGTTTTTATCTCTTTTTGTAATACCTGAACGATTTAATTTCTGTTTTAGTATACCACATGGATCACTCAGTTTTTTCTGTTAGGCCTACTATATTCAGTATACATGAATTTTATAACAAAACTCACTATAATGATATTATAACTTCTAAAATGTCACAATATTATCTCAAAAAAATTAAATGATTTAATAATAGGTACCCAGAAATATATTTTTTTTAAATCATAAATTATTTCTAAAGAGTACATATTTTAACATTCTTGTTAAAATAACACTGGGAAAATACTAGGAAATACAACAGAGAAAAATTATTGCAATAATTTTTGTTGAAATGATTTGTTTTAGAATTTATAACAGTCTGAAAACTTTCACAATCTGAACATTCTTTAATACTTACAACATTAAACGATACTTCCTGATCATTAAGAACATTAATCAAAAGCAATCTAAAGACTTTTACTAAGAAAACATACACCCAGAAACTATCCATACGTTACTTTAAAACGTCCATATAATAAATTTGCATATAATAAACATAAGAACAATTAAAAATTTGGCAAAAAAATTTAGTTATAAAACACACAGATTTATTATTAAATTTTCTAACATAATTTATTGAATGATATACAGGATAATGAAGAATTTTCGCTTCACAACAAGCATCAATTGCAGAAACCATTATTTCATGGTTTACTTCATAGGAGCTAGCCTCCTAATAAAAGTTTTACATTGACTTCAGATTGCAATATGAATCTGATAGATAAACAATGTAACTTTTATCTAGTAAACATTTAGTTAATTCGATATAACAACTGCTAGTTTAAAAGATTTACAAAAAAGTTGAAGTGCTGCCTGAAAATCATGTCATAATTTAATATTGTCATCTTGAAAATTAATGCCAAATATGGAATAAAAGCTCTGAACTATATTTTGTGCCCAAAGAGCATTGGATATACACGCAATAATAAAAACAGGAACTGCAAAATTTAATGATCTATAGTCACATGTAATTTAATTCAGGATGTTAATTAATCATAATATTTCATTTCTCACATTTATCAAAATATTCATAAATTAATGAAAATTAAATGTACGGTACATTTAATATTTCAATAATATTAAATGTACCACATATTATTTTTGACCTATTTGTAGTCTACAAACAATTGGATCGATTATTTTCACAAATTGTCATGGCCAAGTTGTGAAAGTAATCATAACTTGGCCATATTCTTGTCTCACAAGTTGAGATAAGAATAATTATTGCTGCCGTTCATAAAATATATAATACAATGTAAAATAATACAAAATATATTGTTTAAAACAGTAAGTAAATTGGTTACTATTGGTAAATAAATAAGTTGGTTATCGATCTCGGTGACTGTTGAACAAAATTCTATAACTAGGGGTTTATCATGTATGTAAGTATCATGCTACAATCTCCTATATTTTGTCAGTTTTAGAACGATTAGAATATAGAATGAACAGAGATGAACATAATTTCAGTTAATAACATAACCAGCACTAAGAATCTTTTATGAAAATTTAGCGAAACATTTAGAGATTGAATTTTAACTTTAAATTTAGTGAAATTTTCTAACACATATTGCTAGTGTTTAGTCCAACTGAAATAAAACGCGTATCAGCTATAGAAATCATATAAGAGTTTTTTTTCCCCATAGGTTTTACTGGTATAAAGTCAACACACTGCAAGTGGATCTCTCTATGCAACACAAGCACATTGTCAGCTGTATACTATAAAGAATTGTCGCATAGCTCTTTGGTTTTAAGTTTTAACACGATTGTAAATATCATCAAAAATATAAACACGTTCAATAACTAAAACTCCAGTAAAAATCAACTTATGATAATTGTATTATAAATTTGAAATTATAACAATCTTAAGTATTATAATAGATCTGTTTTTCGAAGCATTGCGATTTAAATTTATAATTTATAAGCAAATTGGTTGTTATGCATTAATAAATTCATCTGTAGGTGTTGTTAAAAATTGATGATGCTATAATAAAAAATAAAAAAACATATATAGTACGATAGAAAGTGCAGACAGGTAAAATGAAATAATTTAGCCAAAAGTACTTCTTCAAATAAAACTTAACTGGGCTTAGTTAAATAATAAAAAAGTAGGCTAAGTACACATGAGTAGCTTGTGTTAAGTTTGCCCACTGATTATCGCAACATGATATTACAAACTGAACAGCGCCTAAAGTTCAGGTCAACAGATTGAAATAGATGACGAGATTAAACTCAACTATCACGAACAAGTTTCTAATACATACTGTATAGAGTAAATACAAATAACTATTGCTATTGTAAGGGTACCCAAATAAACGATGATGAATTTAACTCAATGTGAAAATAATATGTATACCTAGATAATTGTTACTGAGCTGATAGTATATAGATTTACTGGTTAATTAACTATCCTGATGCTCATGACCAATCATTGAGAAACAAATATACATGGAAACAAAACTGAAGCCTTGAACAACAGCCTACTAATTTGATAAAGACAGCAAAGACTAATAGCAAGCAACAAACAAATGGCACTTGTAATTCATCTTAATTTACAGTAAATTTAATTAACATGTTAAATTGGTTATTATAGGCTCTATAATAGCAGATACAAAGAACCCGTGGGAAATACTTTAAATAGTTGACTACATACAATACGCTACAAATAAAGTACTAAAACCTGTTTAATACATAGGCATAATCAAATACTAGATATACAAACTGTTATTTATCTAAATTATCTCACATCAATTGTGAAGCTTTTGTGACAAATAAATGAAATAACAAATCAATATTTAATTATTGACATTAAAACCTAAAATATTAACTGCATAAAAAAAATTACAAGCCAAGATATTTTTTGTTGATAGGGGGGACCAAAACATTTTTCTCAACCAGCCAGCATCTCAAAATATAAAATCATTTTTCATCACTTATTTCACTAAGTAATATCGTGATATATCACTACGTATGAAATATTTTTATCTCTATCATTTCAGTGAAGAACAATGGCGCAAAATTTAAAAACTCACTTTAAAAGCAATAGTGACAACGTAAGCAATGATGAAATTAACTATTTTCCATCTCCCCCTCCCTTATCAAAATAACCCACTGCTTGACAAGGATAGTATTCAAATTTTAACAATAGATATATTTATTAAATTTTCTAGTGGTATAGTAGCAAAAACTCACAAACAAATATCATAAATAACAATAACAACACAATAACATTAAACCGATTACTGTCTTGTTTACTTTCTTGAAGATGACAAACAATGATGTTTATGTAATTATTGCGATTTGATTCAAATAGATAAAAATAACACTTAAGAACGATGCAAAAAAATTCCATAAAAACAGAGAAAGATCCATGAGCTATTATCAAGTGATGAAATGTAACTAAATGAAACGTTAAATAGTAAATTTGCTATTTATAAACTTTGTATTATCGGGGGCATATAATTTACTTATTATGTTTGCTAAATTAGTAGATATCTGGAATATTCGCTGGTTCATTCCCACAATTTATTACTTCATTTAATATGAGAATCATATAATAAAGCCTTTGTCATCAGATTATCGGTTAATTTATAACTCAAGAGCTACAGTTCAAGTATGAGAAACTTAGGCCATAGTAATTAAGTTACCTATCGTCAGCTTATCATGATTTAATCAGCAATTAGCTTCGTTTGCTTATAAATTAAAATAGACAGAACCTACTGGTATTGGAACATATGATGAGTAAAATAAAAGGAGTGATATTCTACCCTATCATCCATACAAATAATTGTATTATAAATAATAGTGATACTACAAATATACATCATATTTTTTTATTAAAAATAAAGTACAAATATCATGCATATTTTGGAAAACGGCGCTTCTTTAATAGCTAATTAATCATATTCTACAATCAAATTGTATTGCTTTATGTTTTTCATAGCATACAAAATTAATAGCACTATATTTTTATGTTATCCTATGCAAATATAATAATTTAGGCAGCAGTTTTTCTCTGTCGGTCAAATCATCTTTATTTATTGTTACTTCATGACTTTATTCTATTCAATGCATAATGAAACTATAGATCATTAATATGAAGTTATATACAATGATTAGGTTATATTATTATGATTAGGTTATTCGATATCCTGCAGTGTTGTGCTCTGACACTTAAATTAGTCCAATGACGTCAATGCTTTGTGTACACAAATAACTACAGGCTATGTAATAAATACTGCGCATGCAGTCACTACATAACAAGCACGACAGGCATTATTTATATTCTCCAGTCTGGACTGAACACAAACGTTTTCAACACAATAATTTAATTATCTTAAAGATCTATCATCCTTTCAATAATGTAATTCATATGATATACGGTACACATAACCTTTATGAATAGGCTCCATAGTGTGATAAAACTGTATGAAAATTGGCTGTACGATAAAATAATACGCGCAAAATTGTTCACATTGCAATTTTGTAAAATGTTATGAATTACGAGAGGCTCATTTGCGAATTACAATTAGTCAATTGATTAATTGTATTATTAACCATACTATGCTCCTTTCCAGAAGCATTTTATGGTTAAGAATAAGCATTTGATAACAACATTAGAATATACTTATAACATTTCACTTTTACACAGTTTGTATTAATAATTATGCACATACACTCTGAAAATAACAAATTTCAGAGAATATAATGTTAAGTTGCATATCTAAATATACACAGTCATATGAAATCATTCATTGCATGTGCTAGATCAAGTGCATTTACTTTAACAAATAGTATGAGAAGATCATATTTATTTTCTCCCTTTTAAAGTCAACAGACCACCGGAGAGTTTTGTGAGGAGACAAACGTCAACAATGTGCAAAATCGATTAAGTCACCGCACCCGCACACTTTGGGCTATCTCGCACACTATGTAGTTACCGCCACTTCAATTCTATTTCTATTCTATCATTAAAATTCAAGCGGCAATAATGTGAATTATTGCATTATGCAATAATTCACATTATTGTATAATGTTTATATACTTTGATATAGTTGAACCACAAATAAAAGTACACAGCAGAAAATGTACTGAAACAAAAGAAAAACACAAATTCTACTACGTATAGAAAACCTACCGCTAGTAGTGTATTGATTGGTGTTGGACGAAATCCAAGCGGCGGAAATGTAGTTGCTGTTTTGATTGCCATCGACATATCACATGTTATATTCTTCTTAAAAGTTGAGGCTTAACTACAATAGATGTATGTCAATAGATGTATGTCTTAAATCAACGCAATTACATGCAAAATATAAATCAATACAATGTCATATTAAACAAAAAAATCTAAAGATTGAAAGATTTTCTAAGAGATCAACAGTCATTGTTTAGAATTACCCGTATACTTACACTTAGGTGCAAGGGGAGAATTAAGAAAGAATTCTTAACCAAAGGATGGTGAATAATGAAACTTAGATAAGTATATAACAGACCGTTTTAGATGCAGATTTAGTGAATAGTTTTAAAAATATATTAGATAAATTTGATGATTATTTGAGAGATGGTTGTGATCGCCTATCAGTGGTTATATACAAGTCTATTACGACTTTTTTACCAGTATAAGTTATAAGTTATCGAATCGATTACTTACATCATTAAAACATCGGAAAACGTGTCCTAACTGTGACATTGAACACTTGCAATCAAGTATGTATACATCGATTATACAATACTAAATTAAGCAAAACGCATATTTCCATGCCGCATGTAAAAATATAACCATATCGTGGGTTACGCTTGAGCAGTATTCGTCACCCGCTATGATAATGAGTGTGTACTAGTAGATTAGTCATACATTATTACCAAATCTTTTAAAGACTATGTCATAAAACTAAAAATACAGTAGTATATCATGCGACTAGTGATGTGTTCAATAATAATTAAATTCAATAGGGAAAAGATTTCATTCATTGAACATTCAGGAAAGATATAAACTTGACGCTTGTAGTGTAATGACGTAAATTTTGAACTGAAGGCTATTATATACAAATGCTTTGCGCATTAAAAAACGTAAACGGTATTTTTAATTTGTTGCATCAGTATAATATAGTACAATGTATGTCATTTTTAGTGCGTTGCGGCTACTGTAAATCAGTTTTGAATAAATACGAAAATTTCATTTTTAATTATATGAAGATTTAAACGCTGAAGATTAAACGACAAAAAAGCAAAATATACAATGGAAACACATGTTCAATCGAATACTTACTGTAGACCAAAAATCATAAATAGCATAGGATATAAATAGTCGCAGCCTGTTGTTTTTCAAAATTAACATTGCAGAGATTTAACATACTGCACTTAAAATACTGGTTATAAATACAATATCTCATTCAACTTATGTACTGAATAGCATAATAATGGTTACGCACGATCTATTCTTTAATTTCTTGTAACACTCCATTGATTACAAGGATTTATACTATGAAAAATTAAATAAGCATAAATATAATCAGTTTAACCATGATTACACCGACTATCCTTATTATTGTTTAATTTTTGTAACTTTTAAACATGTAAATGTAAACAATCGAGTATTAGGCTTATTGTTATTATGATAGCAAATTGTATCGATTTCTGCTCATATTTAATTTTTCTTGTTAATATCGAAATAATTGCAATAAATATTCAAGCAAAATTGTTAAATGCTTTGTAAATCACAAATAATTAAAGTTTCTAAATAATATTACTTTACAAAAACAAAAAACAAAGAACTTTAGTTAAAAGACTGTCTTTAGGCCTACATAATTAAATTTTAAGCCCTCTGTTTCAAAATTCATTAAAATTCGTTATCATGACTTTGTTTGAAAAAAGGGAAGAAAATCGCC
>JAQIXG010002204.1:0-18458 GCA_034700105.1 Oconnorella tubifera | reverse complement strand
GGTAATACATGATGCGTATTGTATTTAATTTGATATGTGTTAGAATTTAGTATTTAATGTATTTTTGCATAGATAATCTAAGATTAAAATTTCAACTCTGCTTAATATTTGAATCTAAATGTAATATTGTTTGTTTTCTATTTTTTACAGTTCTGTGTATTATCGTCTGGTGCTGCATCACCCCTATGTGATACTAGGTTTAGTCTTTAGTTTGGGAGGGGCATGTCTAGTTATTATTCTTTCTGATCTTGATCGACTCAATTTTAGTGATCCTAAATTGGTACGTCTTGTCATTTTTTGCATACCTTTTTTTTGCTAAAATTTAACGTATATAGTCTATTTTTCTCATTTATGTTTAATTCTGCATAAAAACATGGCTTATTTACTATAAAGTTTTCATGAAAAGTTTCTAAATTAATCAATTACATCTTTTTAAGATAATTTTTAATTATCATTATTGATCAGTGATTCTAAGATCAAAACTTTTGATGACAATTTATTCAATATTTGTCACCTTTATTAAGGCGTCCTTAATTTAGCCCTTTTGTATTTTATTTCTCAGGGCTTTGAATCTAGAGGCTCTGACATCAGTAACAGGATTAGAACATTTAATCTAATCATTAAATCTACAGTAAGTGACCCCACCCAGATTTTAACCCCTAAAAGCCACATGACTACAAACAGTCATGTGACATCGACGTCATCATCAGAGCTTGATGTTGATTGGATGAGCTACGAAGATGAAGAGTCACACGATTCGGAGGAGAGCTCTGATTGGTTGAAGGATGATGACTCATTTGCATCGCCTGGAAACTACTTCTGTGATTCCCCCGGTACTATTAATAGAAATTTTACGGAATAATTGAATTTGTAATATTGCGATTTATAATTGAACACATTTATTTACACAACAGTAGAGATTCAATTTTATATATGAAAACCAGTCTTTATTAAAATTACGAGCGTAATAAAAAGGTGTACATTTTGTATTAAATAATTAAGCAAAATGTAATTTATTATTCACTTCCAAATGTAATAGCAAAAACTAGTTAGCATGCCATTCAACTCCCTAACAAGAATCATAAACTAGCATTGACTACAGGATCAACATACAGTACGGACATCATACCCAATCACAAACTGCGATATTTAATGGAAATATATATATATATTTAATTTAATTATATAATATCGTATAAATCGTAGTTGTTTTTAAAAACCTCAGGTTCCCAATATTCCAAACTTGTATTTGCTGCCTTCCCTTCTTCCCCTCTCTCTCTCCTAACTGCCCGGACTCTTCGGTCCATGTGTCATATAGAAGACTCCCACGTCCGATCCCTCCCCTCCTTCCTTCATTCATGCATCGCCGAAACTCACTCGCGGAAATGCTGTCGGAGCTGGTCGCTAGGCAACTACGTTGCGTTGTTAAACAACCGCTCATCTTGCTCGGATATAAACGATGATGATGTTACGATGATGACGTCACTGCTGACTGACTGCGCCCTGGAATCAAATTTAAAAAGCCCCGCGTGTTTGAATACGGGTATTTTAAAATGCTCAAAGTTTTTGTCACCTCGTTGTGTAAAACATTCGGATATAATACGCGACGTTTTATTTTATCTAGCTGACGCGTCATTCGTGGAGTCTAATTTCACTTCCCTCTCGTACGCTGTCACTCTGCTCCCCCTTGTGGCTGGGGTGGGGGGTAAGGATCTTTATAGAACCCTGGAGGGGGTGGATTTATCTGATGGATTAGTTTCCGTGATAGCTATGGATCTTGGAGCGAAGTACGATCTTTTTAATTTTTATTTGATATCAGATTCCGTTTGGTTTCTAGTTGCGTTTTGCGTCGTGTTTCTTGCTATCTGGATTTACAGCGCGTCACTTTGTTTTACTTTGATCACGCTCGTAAACGTCATGATATCGCTTCAAGCGTCTTATATTATTTATTGTTTTGTTTTTCGGATAAATTTCTTCCCGTTTATTAATCTGCTCGTTGTTGTTATCGCTCTCGGTGTCGGTGTTGATGACGCGTTTGTTTATCTTCGTATTTGGGCGATGATTAAACGACGACGTGATCACGTGACACCGGTGCAGTTAGTCCGTCAGGCTATGCGTCGTAGCTTCAGATCAATGTTCGCTACCAGCGCTACCACTAGTGCGGCTTTTTTCGCTAGCGCAGTCAGCGACGTTACCGCTTTGAGGTGTTTTGCGGTGTTCGCTGGTACTTCGGTAGCGGTGGGTTTTGCGCTGACGCTAGCGGTAACTCCTTGCACTGTTGTGTTGTGCGAACGATGGTGCGGTAGTTCTAAATGGTGTCGTAATCTCGTATCGCGCGAAAAAAGGTGTTTTAAATTACGCGCCGATTCTAGATTACATCGCAAAAATAAAATGGGTCATTGCATAAAATCACGGTGCTTCAGGTGTCTAACATCTAGAACTTTTTGCGCTAAAACATGCACCCGCGCGCTTCCTCTATTAGTATTAAAGTTGCGTTATTTATCTATCGCGGTATTGGGTATATTAGGTGTCGCCGGTGCCTTGGTGGTGTTTGTACACCCTAAATTACGCCTTCCCTCTTCCGTAGGAGACACCCAGTTATTCTCTGCATCCCACCCTTTTGAAGTCTACGACATGAACATTCGAGGGAGACTTTTATTTGAACGGGCCGCCCGGACAGATGAGGCACAGGTGTTACCCTTAAGTTTTGTCTGGGGTGTGAAAGCGACGGACGATGCTGATTGGTTGGATCCTAGGGGTGAAGTTAAGGATTTAGATCTAAATGAAGGTTTTGATTTTACGTCCACATCTGCTCAAAGTTTTCTGCTGGATTTCTGTCGTAGAATTCGTTCTACAAGGTAGAAGAAATGTTTGTTAGTTCTATTTGTTTATTTGTTTTGTTGATTTACAGAATAAGTAATGTATAAGTAATATAAAATTAATCTTTTGATTCTTTCACAATTTTAGCGCTTAAAGTTTTGTAAGCATATAGATCGCATTTTTTATATTGAAATAATAACTTATTTTCATTTAATACCTAATGTATTTTGACATTTTTTCAACAATATAATTATTTTCTAAGAATATAACATATAGGATAAGAATTACTTAATCTTAACTCATAGTATGATCATATCTTTCTTACAGATACTATAAATCAGAAACAGGTATTCAGTTGACAAACTGTTTCATAGAAAATTTTCGTATTTTTATGCGTCGCTCCTGCACCGACCTAGCGGGCACAAATCACGCCCCCTGCTGCAACCTCACCACCTTTCCTCTCCCCTCCCCCCTCTTTCAACGCTGCCTTCTGGACTACATCCCCTATGTCTCGCAATTCCCTTCGACCAATCGGAATGCTGGAATCAGATTCCATGCGGAATCAGGTCGACCGATCGCTTTAATCGTGGAATTTTCCAGTACATTGAATTTTTATTCCAATTATTCCGCTGCTGCTGAGTTTTTCCGCTACATGGAAAACTGGACTAAAACGGAATCGACTAAAGCGCCATTAACAATCGGAGTGCCGTTTTTTGTTAGCGATCTCGCGTTTTACGATCTGCAACGCGCAGTTGTCACCGGAACCCCGATCGCGGTTGCCGTGGCGATTATTGTCTCGGCGACCGTCGCTTTCTTGACGACGCTGGATATCGTCGTGACGATTGTCGCCGTGGTGACCATCGTCATGGCAACGAGTAGCGCGGTGGGGGGGTTGGTTTTGGTGGGGTGGGAGTTGAACGTTATAGAGTCAGTGACGTTATCGGTAGCGGTCGGTTTGTCGGTTGATTATACGATGCATTACGCGGCGGCGTATAAGGGGAGGGTGGGAGGGGAGAGCGAGCGGATGGCGGGAGAGGTGGGGGGAGAGGTGGGGGGGGTTGTAGGGGCGTCTGCTGTGACGACATTGATTGTGGGGGTCTGTCTGATGCCTTCGACTGTCCATGCGTACAGACAGCTGGCTGTCTTTCTTATTATCGTCGTTTGTGTCAGTTATGTGTACGCTACATTCTTCTTTCAGGTTATTTCTTCTATTTTTATTTTTTTTATATTAATTATTAAAAATAGAATTTATAAGTCATTTATTATTTACTTTATTAATTTTAAGTTCAGAATTTAATTTCTGTTGATTAAGTTTTACACCTTTGAAAAAATGTTGCTTTTTCTAAGCGATAAATTTTGATTGTCCTGTTTTGTGATATTATTTATAAATATTTCTTCTCTTTCCCTCCAGGCCTTGCTATTGGTCCTTGGATGTCGTAGCGAATGCTATCGCTGTACATACCCCGACTGCGCGACACCGTCACTGATCACTTCTCGGTGTCGCGTAGACAAAACTGTCTACTCTGCTGTCTCTGAGTCTACTGCGTCTAGTTTTAGCGCTAACAGAGTGACGAACGGCAGTGACGCGCACGATATAGAGAAAGAATTGGAACAAGAATTAGGTTGTAGTTGTGAGAGAAAAGAAAATATACACAGGTGTTTAATGAATTTATTTGAGTATTAAATTATTGATATATAATAATTAGGTAGTTTTAAAAAGGTATTTAATATTTAAAAGTGCACAAGCAATTGATATTTTTTTTGAGTAGATATTGTGTGTAATTTGAAAGACGTAGCTTGAAATTATTTAATGATATTTGTGCTTTTATTTATTGAATATTTTGTCATTCCAGCGAATTAAAAATTACTGCTTTCTTTAAATATTTGAACTTTATATTAGGGATTCTGTTTTAGATTAGCAATCATTTTATTATAATCAATAGAATTTTGTTTCAAGTATTTATGTATTTATCCATCACAAATACATCACTTATATATATTTTTGTTGATTTATTTATATTTGTATTGATAACTTGACTGATAATTTTATTCAATATTTCAGATCTGCTCCGAGTAAACGCGTCATGATTAACGACGCTTCTGACAGCGACACCGTCGTAGATGTCACTCATGACTTTCTGTCGCAATCCAACATCGTTAATGCGACATATAAAAGTAATGACGCGCAGAAAGTTAGCGCGAAGGAAACTGCTGCGCTGTCGTTGTTTTCAAAACTCGATGCCAACAGCAATAGCGCTATGCACGATTATTCCAGTGAAGATGTTAAACTTTCATAAATTAAATATTTGTCTGCAATTTTAACAAGTTTCTCAACTTTATAATATTCTATTGTATAATCAATGTAAAGTTTAACTTTAATGCGTATTTGATTTCTTTGTATATTATTTGTAAAACTCGATTTCTATTTAGAAATGGTTTTCGTGAGATGGATTTTGTTTTTAAATATTTATTTGTCTTTGCTCCAGAGTTATTTCACAATTTTTATTACTGTTGCGTTTATTTATATTGTATGTTACTGTATTGCTGACTTTCTTGTCTGATTATTTGGGTAACTGTACAGTTTTTAGTGCTATTTCAGTCTTTGATATCGATATTAATAACATTTGTAATTGATTAGTATCACAGATTTATTGATTGATTGGATTGAAATGTTATTATTCTGATTTAAATATATATGTTCAAGTGCGATGCATTTTATTAAATATTATTTGCCTTTTAAGTAGTATTATAATAAATATTATACATAATCTATAGAGTCTTTATGTACATTGTATTTTAAGAGAAGATGAGATGGGTGGGAGGGGAGCATCCAACGTTTATTTGCAAAATATAAGAAAGATTTATAAAAAATCTAGCCCCTAATGAGGATTGAACTCATGACCCCTGGTTTACAAGACCAGTGCTCTAGCCACTGAGCTATAGAGGCATTAGTGTGCGCGCCAGCGTATATATTCTATAAAAATTAACTGCTCGCACCTGTGACGTTTAACAATTAAAAATTCTATCAAATAGCATTAATTATCAATCAGTTAATAAATCTAGTCATTTATTTAACAAAAATATTTCTTTTAACGATGTAATACAGTAAATTAGCTCTATTTTTACGATAGGAATTTAAAGTATTACTCGCCAGATCACTCATAAGGTGTTTTTATGTTGAACAAATCGATATTTTAGTTTAATTTACTTCAGTAGATGGCTTATTCGTAACATATTAGGCCTACGCTCAACTACAGTTCATTTGCATTTTTTGTTGTAAACTAGTTTGGCTTCTATAACAAAATAATGCTTTTAAATTGAAAGGAGAGGGGGGAGGGGTTGAGATCGATATCTTTTGCTTTAAGTCTATAATATAATTTAATTAAAACAGAAAGCATTATAACTAAAAACTTACTTAATTATAGGCCTAAGCTTAATTAATCAATACGAAGTAGTTAGTTAATTAAAGATTCAAGTTAAAGCTTAGAATCTAAAATTAAAAGTCCATACAGTATTAGTAATACTTGTATTTAATCGTTACATAAGTTAATAATAAAATAAGTAACAAAAAGAATTAGTATAATTAATATAATTATAGATATAAATTGACTTAGTTCTGTAAAGTAAAGAGTGATCATTTGAATTTTGAAGATTTAAACGACAGAAAATATGATCAATGACTGAACCTTTTAAAAAGGCGCCAATTATCCAATGAAAACACATATTAACATTAAAAACTCCATTAAACAAGAATTCAATTCAATTGAAAGTTGTATTTACAGAATTGGAAATGAAATATGAAAGAACTTAGTCAGAAAAACGTTTTAAAACTATATTATATCAATCGTATAATGTCAAAATCGATTTTAGAAATGAACTTAAATATAATACAATGCGTTGAAATTCAGATTATTCAATTATAGGAATAAAAGTAAGAAATTTCCTTTAGAGCAATTTAAAAAGGTAACAAATATAAAACAAACTTAATGAATAAGTAAAATATAAACAAAGAGCAAAAAAGAGGAGTAGAGATTACAGAGAGTGAAAGAGAGAGATAGAGAAAGGGAGAGGGCGAGAGAGAGAGAGAGAGAGAGAAAGAGAGAGTGAGATAAATAGAGAGATAAGAGAGAGAAAGAGAGAGACATTAACTGTTTTTACGTATAGCAATTAAAGGATCCGCTCTCTTGTGAATCTCTAAAGCTTTTAGCGTGCCACTATCTCGAGGTATTTCTGATTTACGACGCAACATGTGCTTGTCTTTAATCGCAGCACCACCAACCGTTTTTAATTGTATCTAACAAAGGCATTAATTACGCATAATTTAGTAATTAATTATGCATAATTAGTTAATTTCACATAAATTAAAGCATATAATTAAATTAAAAAGATCGGTAATTATTAGATAATATAACATCGTTATATTATTACTTTTTAATTTAAATTTTATAAGCTTACTTTTAATTTTATAGGCGTTTAGAGACAGGTCAACAGATATACAAAAAATTTGAAAAACAGACGTAAAGTATAATACAGAAAGGGAAAAAAGACCACAAATCAAGAAAGTACCTCTCGCGTCTCAGCTTTTAGTTTATTGAGATCGATATCAGTCACTGTGTCGTCATTTAATGCTAGCGATGTTGCTAGATCTATAGGCAGCAACAACTCAACATTTCTCTGTTTGCAATACGTTACGAACTACAAAACACAAAAGAAAAATACACAACACTAACTTTAAATTAAGTTTAGAAAATGTACAACTTACACAATAAAGTTGTGACCCCCAGTATTCATTCTTAGGGTTAGGATTGGAGATACTGTTAAGGTTGAATTTAGGGTTAATTATGGGTTATTAAATGAATTGACGGGGTTGATTTTTTGTGTTAATGTATTCAGGGAAGTTTTGTCAAGGTACTACAAGTCAGGGTACTCGTAGTTTAATAAAACATATGATTTAAAATCTAACTTTAACATTTCAAACAAAATTCCTACAATAAACGACATAAAAAGGCAAGGCCAAAATAAAACTGATGTTGCATGACCTTTCTAAATGTAGCTTCTTCCTAATAAAAACCAATATAAGAAAATAGAAACAGATGTAAACAACTTAAACTCAAATACAAACCTGAGGATTATTCTGCGCTAATCTTGATACTTTATTCCAACCTTCCATACGATTTTTCTGCCTCTCTCTATCGCTGTAAAAAACATTCCCTTCTAAAATCTATCCAATATCTCCATAGCGATTGATATAACAAATCATTTATTACATCCCTGGCTGTTTGCATAATGTATAATCGTTTTCTTCATTAATAATAAGGATTAGAATTTGTCGGTTCCAATTACAAAAATTTCACACCTTTTTATTCGATTCCATTGCTGGTATAATTTGATTGAACTACAACTGAACGAAGACGTAATTAGAATTTCAGCATAATTGTTAGAATTTGCAAAAATAACTTTTACAAAGGAAAAGTCTAAAAAAAATAACTGTGAAAAGATCATATAATTCTAAAAGATAAATGTTAAAAGAGAAGCTCACTTAATTGCTTTTTTCTTGTATAAAAGAATGCAATCATCAAATAACTTCTCATTCATTTCCATCATCTGTCTTAACGCGTTATAAATCAATCCTTGAATCGTTCTAATCATAAAATACAACAAACATATAATTAATTATTATTATTTAATTAATTAATTATATTATTATTAATTAAGATAAAACAAATATATAGTAATTTAATGATGTATAACTTTATTTCTTTAAATAAAATGTATATTTATTTCTCATTCCATACTTGTTCCAATGGTTGCGGCTTCTACAGAGAAATGGAAAGACAAGCGGAATAATAGCGGAAACATTTTCCGTCATCAGATTAATGATCCACTCGTTGTTCCAGAAATATAACGCTCTCTCCGCTACCTAATGTAAAACAATTTAATTAATTTCGTAAGAAATCGATTTATGCAAACATCATTCGAAAAGAAAAATGATTCACTGATCTTCAATAAGAAGTGAGCATTCAGTCGTCACTTGATATTCTTGCTACGTAGCTGTCATTTATCTAAGCGGCTGATGTGACACTTCGTAACAAAAGAAAGAAAAGTACATTTCTGAATTTTTTTAAATAATCATTTATATTTGACAATATAATCGATAGAACGTTACATCATAGTAATATAGTAATATAATCCATCCTGTTGCTACTTTCAGGGGTGGAATAAGACGGAATAAGACGGAATAAGATGGAATAAAATGTAATAAGATGGAATAAGATGTAATAAGATAGAATAAGATGGAATAAAGCTGCACCTGGAAATGTGGACTGGACACACAGAGTGCTAACTGACGGAACACAACCACCATAACTTTCTGAAACTCTCTCTCTTCTAGAACATCAAGTATTTCTTCTAATTCATTCAGAAACATCACCTGGTTAAATCATTCATATAATAATCAAAAGGTAATTAATTAGTTAACTCAGTAGTTAATTAGTTAAACCAGTAGTTAATTTAGTTAACCAGTAGTAAATCAGTTACATCAACAATCAGTTCATTTAACAATAAATTAGAGTTAAATAGAATTATTTAGAATTATGATTACAAATAGAATTGATACCTCTTTACAACTGTGAACTTTTGGCCAAAGTCTCAACAAATCTTTGACAACCTAAAAGAATTTGCATAATCAAATCCACACCTATTAAATCTTTATCTTGCTATAAAATAAAGGTGTCAATCTAAACTAAGAAGAAAATTCTATTCGTTCATTTTCTAACGTCATATCAGCGCAAAAAATCAAATAAATAGCAGATTCAATAATAAAACTTCAATTTTCACACAACCACGTCAATGTTTGTTATGTTTTTAATCACAAAGTTATATCAAGCATCACAAAGTTATTCATCACAGTTTGTATTAGATTGTGATGAAACGAAGTGATGAAAACCCTGTGCTTGATACAGTCATCCACTAAATGCAGTCATCCCTTGGGATTATTAATACATATCCAACTCTTAAAATAATCCCAAAAAGAAAGAATTAAATTAATTTATGATAAAATAAAACCATACCGGTTCTGTAAGTGTAGCGTCTTTCTCAAGAAACTGAACGACGCAATAAGCCAACTGAGGATGGTAGACACCGAGTATCTTTGCTTTATGCAGGGGAAGCAGAACTTTAAATAAGAATACTTTATGTTCTTCTTTTAAAGGCAGAGCGAAACCATTGATTATACTAAAAAAAAGGAACTTTTTTCTTATACAGAGTATTTAAATAATAATTTTGTAATAATTTTATAATAATAAAATATTTAAATGATAAAATCATTATATAATATAAAGAAATTATACTTTTAAAAACACTCTTTATTAATTTACTGTCTGTTTTTTTCTACCTTTGCAACGTGTAAATGATATGTATAATATACGATATATATTATATTAGTTCATGACTCATAAAAGTGCAATATTAGAGCTCAACAATGATAAAATATTTTGCTTAATACAGCAGACGGATAGATTTTAAACTAAATTTTTCCACAATAATAATAAAGTTGATTATTTACGAAAGATAAATTATAAAATCAACCAACCGACCTGCCGAGTATTTCTAAAAGTTCAGCGATTCCGTTGTGTCGTTCAGTTTCAAATATGAACCTAAAATAAAGTAAAAAATATAAAATATAAAAATCTCAAATATGTATACAAATCAATATATACAAATCAATATATACAAATCAATATAATATGTGACAATAGACTACGGTATAGATAAGATATTTATGCTTTATTAATGAAAGTCATTCAATGAAAAGTTCTGTTTAGTAACATCTTACTAAATCATCGCCAGTTTTAGCGCTTAAAAAGATAAGTAACTATCTATTCTTAAATTTTATATTTCTTAACTGCATTTATCTACATTACAAATTCATTGTCTTTTATGCAGCTCGTTGCCTATTACTAGACAAAATTTCTAAGTCTCTCAACAATGGAAACTTTTTACAAAAAATGCATTAAAGTGCAAAAAAAGACAAACCTGTAGAAAACATTATTGATTTGCTTTCTTATATAAGATCTAAGTCCTACAAACTTTCCGTAGATTCTGTGTAGAATCGTTTTTACGCAGTCTCTTTCTCTCGGATCTTCACTGTCAAATAATTCTAAAAGCTGTTCGACAGAAACAAAAATAGATTTGTTTCTTAACGTGACATCAGCGCAAAAAGTGATTTAGTAACTGCGATTTATATAATACTACATAAAAATAATTATAATATTATTGCAAGATGTCAATATAATGTCAGTTTTGTACAAAAATATATACATAAATCATACAATTGAGTTTAAAAATCTCAGTGCAGAAATAAAATACAATTTATTAAACAAATAATACTCACTAGATAAAATCTTAATCATCACTTTATTAAAACTGACTGTCACTTTTAATCATTTATGCCAAGTTAATCGCATTTAATTACAATTAATTACTGATTTAATTATTTAATTAATTAATTAACCTAACCCGTAGTACAAAAGCTTGATCGATGTATTTCTTTGCAATATTTGATTGGAAATCTTCTGATTCGAGTAAACGTAGCATAAACTCGTAAACAAGCTGACAAATTAAAAACAATAAACCATAATCTTATTTATTTCTTCTTTGTGTTTTAAATAACACAAAAAGTTCAAAGAAAATCGTATTTAAAGACAGAATACAATATCTCTATAATTCATTAGAGAAGTGGTTAGAGCGCTGGACTCAGAAGCAACAGATCCAGGTTCAAATCCCGGATAGCTCACTATTTCTCTAACTTGCTGCACCCTTTAGTAAAACTCTTAAATTGACAGCAACGTTTTCGACATATTTCACATAATACGGTAATCCAGACTTTAAACGTATAATATTTTTTGAAATAGTTTTATCAATATTTGAGACTAAAACTCGCAATAACCTGTAAATGTGGCCATGCTGCTTCTAGCATTGGTTCATCTTCTTCCGGATCAAAGTCAGCATTTGATTGGTTGGAAGTGGGAGGTAATGTGCGGAATATATTCAAAGAAAACTAAAATAAAACATAAACAAAAAATAACTAAAATACCAAAATGCTGCCAAAATGTGATTTAACTGCATCAAATTGAGTATGATGTCAAAAAGATTTAACTCTTGAATAAACATCTGACTAAAGGGTGCAACAAGTGAGTAAAATATTACTATTACAATTTCAAACCCGGTATATAGGTTCAAAGTCCTCAATATTAACGACTTTAAAGCTCAATATTGAGCCAGGATTAAAGAATTTGTGAGAATTATTCAACTGCAATACATAATGAATACAAATATTATCAAAAAAAATGCCATCTATAGAAAGAAACAGAATTAATAATACTAAAATTGTTCCTGTGATTAAATCTCACCATGTAAATAGCATCATGATATATTCTCTCAGTTAGCACACCTTTATTTAGAGCGATATGTTCAATCAGTTCGTATAAAGCTGAACTTTTCACTTCCTTATATTTATCATCACTCAATGGATCACTTATGAAATCAAAGATCACTCCGCATTGAGTGATCTTCTGTAAGAAGAGATCTTCACGATCAACAGCAGTAGCGTCTGTGATCAAAAAGTGATGAACAAAAGTGATATCAAAGCAATCAGTGATGAAATATGCAAATTTTTGTTGCTCAATGTCACATCAGCACAAAGCTACATAACTGAATGTCATAAAAAGGATTTGAAGAAAGCAAGTATGTTTGTAGAACATTTAAACTGCAATGCACTCAATTTTTATTTTCACTAAAACATTATACCGGCGTATAATTGTAGTAATTGTATAATTGTAATTGTAATTGAATGGGGGGGGGGGGAGGGGGGCTATATTTTTATTACAGTTAACTTTCATTTCCTTCAACATTACTTTAATTATAAATATCAATAAATTAATTTTATTTCCTTTAAACTCAGATTAAGAAATATAACAATAGATATATAAGTATATTTGTTATTATTACTGCGTATAGGCCTGCTTTTTCAAATACAAGAATCAGGCCTATAATGCACTTGAATATAAATATATATCATTGATGTATCAAGGATTCAGTATCACTCAACACTTAGCACTAAATGATAACGCTATCATCTGAAGTGATCTAGTCACTCACATTGAGTGATTCTACCGAGTAAATATTTTATAACTAGAAAAAAAACACCTTTTTTTATAAGACAAAAATGTTACATAAGACTAATTGTTTGCATTCAGTTGAATATGTGAATATAGGCCTGGTTACCTGTATAGTCCAATGCAGAAACTTTGTGAGTAATATCACAATTACTAAAGTAATATAATACACATTATATGACTATACTTTTATATATTATACACTATTACTCATATTTAATACAAATATATATATATATATATATCAATAATTCAAACTACACATGGTATATATATATAATCATTGCCTTACTATTGTACACACTATTATAATATTAATATAATATCAGTCTAAAATCTACATGATATCATTTCGACTGTATAAATATAGTAATAATTTAAAAAAATAAAATGCAATAGTATGGAATTTACAGGTTGCAAAAATTAATAGAATTTTATACAAAGCAAGTAGTTTAAGACTTTAAACTGAATTAACTGCACCCTTTAGTAAGACTCTTACATTTACAGATACATCTGAGATATGATTCATATAATACATAATCCAGACATTAAACTTAAATTAGATTAATAAAATAAGATTGTAACCTTTAAGTAGAGGAAGTTGCTGTAGCTCATGATTGATGCTGACATTAAAATGAAATGAAATCTTTAAGTATTTATCTTTTACAACAAGATCACTCGCCATTGGTTTAATCTGGATCAAGGGTGCGTGGGGGGGATGTGATTCGTTCATCTGAGGGGGCCTCTTATTCTAAAAAAAATACAAAAATTAAATGAATTCAAAGTTTTCATCATGCTGAAAGATAATTGATACTAAATTTTAAGTTTAAAGATCAAATGGGAGTGTAAATTTGAAAACATGATACAATCTGAGACACAATGTATAGAAGAAAACAATCTAATTGTATTGATAGATAGCTCAATACAAAACGATTTCGGTTAAAATAAAGTTAAAATTCGATAAAAACCAATTTCCAATCCTAACCGTTATTTCTAGGCTATAGCTATAACAGTAGGCCTAATAATTATTCTAACCTACGCAATATATACACCCAAAGCCAAATTACGCTCCAATTAGATATAGTTTGTAGAGAAATTGTATAAACCAAACTTATAAAATACCTTATAAGACCTACACTTTATCAAAATTATTATCTTATTTAACATTATAGGCCTACCTCAACTCCGGCGTCCTTCTTCACCGCTCCCTTGTCCTTCTCCTTCGCCTGAAAAAGCAAACAATCCTTCTATTCGTACAAACATCCCCCAGGGCACCCACCCCACCCCCCCCCCCTCCCCCTCCCCCTCCCCCTCAACGATTATTCACATTAACCATGATGACAACATAATAAATATTCTATTTCTTAAAATTTAATCACAAATTTTTTACCTTTTCAACTTTATCGCAGTTCCCTCGTCTTAGTTTAGGTAAATTAGGCATAATAATGATTTGACGCTGGGGGGGGGGGGGGGGGTAAAATAATATTGTTTGTTTTTGTTTTCTTTGCAAGTCCCTCCTTCAACTTGGTCCAATAATAAACGAGATCTTGAAAGGACTACGCTGATTGGTCGGAGAAAACAATAGATGTTGAAAGAACAGTCGTGATTGGTGGGATAAAAATAGATGTTAAAAGAATGACGATTATTGGTCAGAATTAATTTTTTAGTGAGGGGTGTCATTTCATTTTTTTGGAAGGGGAGGAGGGTATTGTCTAAAGATGTTATTTATTTGTAAATTTATGTAAAACAAAAAGCTGTTGAAAAGAAATTATCGATAAATAAGAAAAAACAGAATTCATCTAAATTGACCTTTCAGTGTATAATTTACGAACATTAGTTGATAATTGATTGCATATGATTACTGGCAACACACAATTATTGCAGCTTTTATTTACTATAGGATTATGCTTCTGTATATATAGGCACATGATTGACTCTTGGAGAATATTCTGAGGACGGAGAAGAATTTCTTCTTTGTGTATATTAGTACTTTTACTATGAAGATTTTGTTGCGATAAAGTGACACGTGCAAACATAATGATCTAAGTTTACTTTCACGCAGCGGGAGGATATAAATAGTGGGGGGGGGGGGGTGAGTGCTAATTTGGGAGGGTGATGCAAATAGGGAGGGGGGATGCAAATACTACGCAAACCCAGCAGTATTATTTGCACAAGGGGAGAATTGAATAATAAACAGATAGGGAAAGGTCATTGTTTGATATCTCTATCGCACTAAGGGGAGAAGGTGGGGAGGGGAAGGAGGGGCGGGGGAATGAGACAGAGACAGATATAGAAATATGAAAGTGCTGAAGTCATAAGAAAATAAACGGATAAATAATTATTGCTATATTTTAATAACATAATATATAAATCTAAAAGCTTAAAATATATAATAGTTCGATTAAAATCACTTTGTTCACATGTATACAGTCATCACACTTGCACATATAGATTTCGCGAATAACAATATAAAGTAAATACACTGTACATACGGTTAATTAAGAATGAAAATATATAAAAATATGAAATATACAAAAAGTTGCAAAAATTACAATCTATTAATATTATAGATACATTTGAATATATTACATTGTACAATTTTTTGATTAAATTCGATGATGTAAATTTGATGTCAAAAAAGATAGCCTCAATGAATGTTAGAATAATGGAAAAACATAGAATTCAAATATATAGGAGTCAAGTTTACAAAAATAAGTCGAATAGAAATACATAGAATTCAAATAGAAATGCATAGAATTCAAATAGAAATGCATCTATTCGATACATTTAAAACTTAGGCCTACTAAATAATTGATTTAAACTCTGAATTTTTAATCATAAAAAACATGATTGAATTATTTTAAGACAAAATCAATGCATTATTAAAAATCATGATTGCAATTGCCAATTGGTATAAAAAATGGCTAATCCATTTTAAAAATACTAATATATTATACTGAACTAATAAAACAGTTCTATGCTATGTATACAATAATTGCATTGATACGAAACAGTTCGTGGTAATACTTGTAAAATAACTCATTCATTATTATATAGACATAGAGAAATACATAATTTTAAACATAATTATGATTAATAAATTCAAAATAAATACACAGTATATAAAAAATGTTTAATTAGTCGGATTATAAAAAAGTAAAAGTATTGATCTTTAAATATTATACTATAATATTAAATTCTGTAATTCTATATTATAAAATGCTATATTTAATAACACTAAAATACAACAATGAAAATGTTTGTTCATCTTGAAATAATAAACATAAAAAGAAAATCTTTCGATTAAAACACAAAGGATTCGAATCTTTCTCAGTTTTATTGTCAACATAACTTTCTTCTCAATCCACCTACAATTAAATCAAAAACACACACCTTTATTATTAAATATATTTTCCTTTAATATCGGATAACTCGTTACGAGAGTTATTCATAAACATTCATTTTGTTACAAACATTAGCATAGTTTATAAATTCAATCTTACTGATTGAAATTTTTATCATGCACGTTTTGTACAATCCGAACTAATTAAAAATTAGAAAAAATACTAAATGAGTCAAATGAAGTTACTTTGAAGAGGTGCAAGTTTAATTTTATCCCCCGCTCTATCCCCCCCTCTTCCTTCCAAAATGCTTTAATGTATTTCTCGAAATCAGTTCAAATTCATAACAATTAAGTAAAATAAATGTGAACTTTTTAAATAGACTTTAAAATTAATTAGACTAAAAATAAAAAGAAAGTCAGATTTCAAGACTGACCGGCTGATAACGGTGTTGACTTAAGCATGCTGGCACTCGCTCTCATTGGGGGGCGCTTAGGGTCGACCGGACAGTACCTCTCCGTGTGCTCCCCCATTACCCCGCACTTGGGGCATTTGAATGCCTTCAACACGGGGCACATAACGCGGCCCCACTGGTCACGCAGCACGTGGGTGTCTGCCCCCGATGTGCCGGACTTGAGGCACAGTCTACAGGATGACTCGGGGGGCATGGTTCGGGCATCGGGGCGCTTAGTGGGGGTTGGCCAGGTAGGGTGAGGGGTTGGGAGAGAGGCGGGAGATGGGAGTGGGTTAGAGAGGGGGGAGGAGAAGGGAGTGATTGGAGCAGATTTAGAGAGGGAGTAATGAGGGGTGGGAGGGGAGGGAGCGAGGGAGGGGTGGGTGAAAGTGCAGTGGGTTGGCGTGTGATAGGGCTTCTCACGATGATTTTGCAAAAATATAAAAACAAGAGAGAATTATGACTTGAAGAGAATGCAATTGAAAATATTTCAATTAAAAAACTAATAATAATATAATAGCAAAGCATTGTCAAAATAAATAGGCTATTTTCTGTCATATTTTTGACAGATTGTTGAAAATCTAAAGTAATATCAACATTTTGTTTTTTGATTACATATAAGTGATAAAAGCTTGATCCGTGAATATATTTTTTATTTGCTAGCTAAATTAATAAAAAATAAAAGTAATCAAAATTAAAAATAACTTTTTAAAATTAATTATATTAATTACACACCTCGTAGTAGTTATTTAAATGTAACTGCAGCATCTCTTGTCTAGAAACAACGATGTATTCAACATCTCTCTTTCTCTCGCTCTCTCCCATTATCTTCTCTGGACTAGTAGGCCATATGCTTGGCACCCTGCGTTCAAACCCTATAGGCCTAGGCGGGCCCCCTGTAATATATTGAGGGGCGCCACCCGGCGAGTTAAAAGAAACGATTTTAGACTCGCGTAGAAAATTTGATAAAATCTTCGTGTTGTTGACAATTGTAGAGCCATCTTTCGAATGAGAAATTACATTTTGCATCAGATGTCGCAAACCGATTTGATCTAAATAATCAATAAAAAGATGTTTAGTGTTATATATTTACTAGAAATAAATGTAATACTAAATAAAGATGTTAAAATTAAATATTAAAAAATCAAAAAGTTTTAAAATTAACAAATATGATGTTTCACGCAATACCTTTTTCGTTCTCAGACGATTCATACATTGTGAATAATTAAAATATCTGATGATACTTCAATGATCGTTATTTTAATTGCTACTTTTTAATTATTCAATAATTTATCTCTTATAATAAAAATCTAATTTCTTTTTCGATAATAAATACTAGTTAATAAGACTTTAATTGAGATGATAACAAGATAATTAATATCAAGACTCAAGCAATTTCCTCAACATTCGGTTATTTGATAAGTATTATAAAAGTTATTAGCTGAAGATGCTCATTGAACGTAAACTTAACTTAACTTTAGGCCTACTAAAGGAAGAATGATTGATTATGATTGGTGGAGTCGTTTCGCTTCGCTAAGCACGGAATTATTGTATTGTTATCTAAGCCACGCCTACTTATGATTACAAAACAACACAGACATGATTGACATATCCGTTGAGATGTAATATATTGGTTTGTGTCGGGGGGGGGGGGGGGGGGGGGGTAGG